>JANAVB010017596.1:92917-192888 GCA_029216955.1 Iris pallida | reverse complement strand
TTGAGTTTTACAAGATTCTAGCCACAAAAACACTTAAACGGACAAAATAGTACAAATCTGCGCATGGGCAATCTGCACATCCGGCGCATAGGCAATTCCTGTACATCCGGCGCATGGGAATTTTCTGTACATCCGCGCATGGAAATCCTACATCTATGCATGAGAATTTCTGCACATCCGCGCATGGAATTCCTGCACATCCGTGCATGGAAATTTCTTCACATTCGTGCATGAGAATTCCTGCACATCCGTTCATGGGAAACTCTCGTTGCGTCGCTAGGGAACCTACGTATGACACGCTCGGAGTCAGGAGATGCGTGGCCAGGACTTCATGGCACATGGCCTCCCAGGCGCATGGAGATCGTCGTCTCCAAACAGCAAGTTCAATCGTGACAAGTTCCAAAAACTTGTCATAGCCATACTTCCTCAACCGAACTCGAAATCAAGCAAAATAAAGTTAAAACTTCATGAAATCAATTTCTCTACAACATGGAACCATTAGTTCTCTAAATAACAAGTTTTAGAAATCAAAACCAAAAAAATAAGAAAAAGCTAAAACCTTAGATCTACTAAAATTTATCCATCAAAATCGAAAACTTCAAGTTCTAAAGATGCTTAGAATCAGTAGAGAAGAAGATAGAACAAATAAAAATGGAGATCTATGTTCTCCATGGAGCGAGTTGTACTTGCTAGTTTGGTTGGGAGGAGTAAACAAAGAAGATGAAGAAGTAAATGGTAATAATGGAGGAGAGATGAGAAGTTGGTTTTATACAAAGCCTTCTCATCTAAAACCAACCCAAACCAAGCCATGCTAAGTTGAACCAAACCAAAACTAAACCAAGTCAAGATTAAACTAAGACAAACAAGACAAGTCAAATACGGGTCACCTGACAATGTCAGAAATTCGTACACGTATACTAAAAATATAACGAAAAATGGAAGTGAAAATATAATGGTATCAGAGCACGGTTTTACGTCCTTGGACTTTCGATTGATTCTTTAACTCCGATGTTGGTTCCGCGAACTCCGAGTTGTTGCCGTGATTTGATACATTGACGCTCCCTTTTCAAATGTCCCTCGGGATGTCCCTACAATAAGTCTATATATTTTTGAAAAATATCACAAAGGAACAATTGGTTAAATAATGTTAACTTCATGTAAGACGGTTGGCTATGTCGGGCTGGGCATATACACCAAGATTTAGTTGACCTTAGCAAAGTCATGTGCGGGATTCAATTTGCTTCAGACAAGAATCAGTCTGACTTATATAGAATGTGGGATGACTATAGAGGTGCCATTCGACATTATCGTCGATGCGATAGGTAAATTGTTCTTGGATTTTGAGGAATGGTTGGAACGAATTTGAAATAATCGATTGTGATTTGAAATTTGTTTCGAGGATTTGTCGAATGACTTTATGGTGTGTGGGATAGCCTCGAAGATGTTGATCGTTTGAGGATATGGGGTGCCAATTAGTCTATCAGCAAGCGTCGCAATAATCAAAGCCTTAGATTGAGTATCATTGATTAAGTTGTAATCTTGAAGTTTTTGATAAGTTGATTCGAACGAACTAGAAACCGTACATTGGGATTGCGTAATTATGAAATACAAAATGATTTAGTAGGAAAACTGAATCGAAGCAAATTTAAGGTGTATGAGCGGTTGACTCGGTCAAGGAATCGATATGAATCATATACAAAGAGTACGATTGGAAGTTAGCGTGCATGAAAAAAGTTTAATTTTGGAAGTTACGAAAACAACTCTAAGGATTTGATAAAAATTTTTAATGACTTAAGATAGGATAAATATACGTGATTTTGAGTTTCAACAAATTGATCATGTAACTAGTTCGAGGGATAATGATCAATTTCATCTTGAATGTCGAGAGATTGTGGTAATCCAGTTCAGATGATAGCATCAGTTGCACGACTCGAAGTTGATACAAAGGAAGATCATCAGGTTATGTGCATCATTGATGTTATTGAGGCATATCAAAGATTGATGTACGATAACTTGGGGGTACTCTAATTCGAAGAATGATGATCGTGTAAAAATGTTATTATTTTGATGGATGCTATACTTGGGATTTTGATAGAAATGACTGTTTGGATGAAAATGAGAGTGTCTTGATTGCTTCGTTGATAACCACAAAGTTGACGTTCTTGTCTTATGCGAGCGCAACTCCAGCCTCGCACATACATCATGACGAATTTAGACGATCATTTTGCGGACACTGGCATGGTGATTCATGTCAAGCGTAGATGATCGAACCTACGGGAGATCATGGCGTGGCAAATTGGATGATTTTGACTTGTGGTTTGATGCAAAAATGAATTCGAGGATTGTTCGAACTTGTGATTGACAGTAAGTAAGTTTGAGGATTGGGTAGATCCAATCTGCGTATCAAGAATGAATTAGTCTAGACTGAAAGCATGAGTTATGCCCCAATGAGAATGGTTATCCTGCAGGAACGTTGGCATGGTGATTCATGTCCAGCGTGGATAATCAGGCTTGCGTGAGATTGGGGCGTAACATATTGCTATGCTAGATAACCTCGTGATTCAATACGTAAATTATGGTAAACAACTTATGGAATATGGAATGAGAATTATGGTTTAGTGACTATTCGTCTCATGGTGTGCTTGACTTGGAAAGGATGGATAGGTAGATTATATCAAACATGTTCGAAGAAATAGACTAGGCAAATTGCTAGTTAGATGTGCGATAGTGAAATACAGAGGATTTGGTTGAGAGAAACTTACCGTAGGATGGCTTTGCTGAATGACTCGGACCCCTGGGATTGATCGTTGCAAATGTGAATAGGAGAAATCTATGCTCGAAGTTTAGAAATCGGACTGATGCGAGCTTGGGTAAAAAAACCCAGTATTATTAACTTTGGTTTGACCTTAGGATTGGGGTCAGTATTGATATTATTGTTTGGAAATTGTGATTCTAATACTGACGGTTGACCTTAGCCTAGAAAAGATAGCCTAGCGGTTAGGCGAGATGTTCCTATTTCAAAAGGTAGTATCCTTAGATTGATTTCAGGATTGATAGGATGAATCAAATATGTTGAATCTTTGATTCTCTATCACGAGGCTTGGCTAAAATGCATATATTTCGAGGACGCCTTAAATATGTGCACGATCCAACTAAGTGATACGTTGAATTCAAGTGAGATTCAAGAAACAGAATTTATTGAGGATTTTGAAATTGTGTTGCGAAGAAAAATATTAATGGTAGTACGATCATTGGATTTGAGATGAACTCGAATGTTGGTTGATCGGATGGTTTACCTAGAACTGAGTTGTCTGTGTGCGCGACGAGTATAAGTTACCCAAGTTGAGATATAGTTGTTCGATGTGAAAGATAACCAAAGCACGAGCGTGGCTCGGATTGAAGAAACGCATAGGAGGAATGTTTACGGGAGTGATTGAATATTGAATCAAGTGATAAGCCGAAGAGTATGTATTCAGTAAGTTTCGAGGAAAAATCTTTTTCTGAGTGGTGTATAATGTAGTACCCCGTCCCGCTCAGTTCAACCGGAGGAATCAAAATGCCAACGACGTTCAGACTTAGCCATGCAACGGCTTGCTCGAAGTTTCGTTCGGTCGAGGCGACTCCTCACTCAGGTGGGTGGCTTCGGTGAACTTGTCTCAGCTTGGCCTTCACACTAACAAAACGAAAGTTTTCAACTGCACAAGTAGGTTTGATAATAAAGAGACGAATCTACATAGCTAAGGGAGTAATACCAAGTTGGGTTAGATTGAGTTAGAAAATGGAAAGGTCCTACGGTCAGCTTAGAAGTGTTGTACGGCGTGCTTTCAAAATGATACTTGGTCCTTCATCCCGTGGCTTAGGAGAAGAGAAGTTGGTCTATGTTGCCACAAGGCTATGGACTTAGCATAGCCATAGGCGTCGTACGATATAAATGCTTGGTGAAGCATGCATGGTCCCACTGTCCAATGCTTGATAAAGCATGCATGGTCCCACTGTCCAGTACTTGATAAAGCAAGCACTGTCCCATTGTCCAATGTTTGGCATAAGCAAAAGTGTTCCACAAGTCTCAATGCACGTTTCCACGGTACAAGGCTTGGCATAGCCTTGTTCATCCTACGGGTTAAGTTGTATCGCACGATGGAGTTAGACAAGAGTTTTGCTGGGCTATCAAAGTCATAGAAAGCATTATCCCATATTTGCTGCGGTTGTCAAAGTCATATAGTCCCACGATCTCAAAGCTCGTTATATGGAGTATGACTTGGGCAGTAGTGTCGCACAGAACATAAATTGATTTAAGGCATGAGCCACGGTTAATTCAAATTGAGTTTAGAGAAAAAAGGGCTATCAAATACTCGTTCCTGAGTTGAGTAAATAATATGACAACATGGAAAAATACTCGTGACCATGGGTCGTCGAGGCGGTCTCAAATACTAGTAGTCTCTAATGTATTACTGAAAAAGATAATAACACTGGAAAGATAATGACTATGTAAAACGGTAGTCCGAGTCGAGTCTTGCATGGTCATTGGACAACTTGTCGAAAAGGAAAAGTTTTCTCGGAACGACAAACCTGGGACCACAGGATCGTTCCGGCCTAGGAAGAAATACGGTATAGCCGAGCTGGAAGTACCGCTCAGGTTATTCGGAAACTTTCAGCGGGGCTCGCTACTTGCATTGAAAGAGTCGTCGAATAGCAAAGCTATAAGTCCAGGATAGCTTGTGGTGCTAGTGACTATTTCATATAGATGAGTCGACATAATAGCAGCGATCCGTGTGTATGCCTTTGGATTGAGTCAAGAATTGTGTGTACGGTATCAATAAGTCAAGTTGAATGTGCGCACGATCTGCAACACAATGTTTGGTCCTAAGATTTAGCTGCAACGAATATACCGTACTACGGGACCGAGGCGTGACAAGATTAAGTACGTTGGATTAGGTCATTTTGAATTTAAGTCAGAAAGGGCCGTAAGACAAAGTTGGTCAAGTGGTACTGAGTAGCGAGGCATGGCCTCAATGTGGATACACAAACGGAGTTTATGGCACGACTAAGCGATTTAGTCTTAAAGTGTGGACCGAAAGGCAAGCACTGTAGAAGCATGAAAATTTTAGCAAATAAAGCCTTATGCACCCAAACCGATGAGGAAATATGCGCCCAGGTCATCCTGTGAAGCTATATGCGTCTAAGTCATCCTATGAAGCTCTATGCGCCCAAGTCATCCTATGAAGCTCTATGTGCCCAAGTCGTCCTGTGAAGCTCTATGTGCCCAAGCCACCCTGTGAAGGAGGGCGCATAGCCTACAGCAAGGATATGCGTCCAAGCCTAACTCGGTCAAAGCCATGATCAAAACGTGCACCGAAGTGCACGGCCACGTCAGTCTCCACGAGCAGTCTTGCACTGAAGCATGCGGCCACGTCAATACCACGACCAAGAGCCTACATGCGTCTACACCCTATGCGCCCAAGGCAGGACTATGCGCCCACATGAAAACCAGTGTGTTTTCTCATGTGGCACATAACATCATTCCAGCTCAAGAACTACTATAAAAATGGGTCTCATCCCTCTTCAGAAGATAGAACGAAGAGCATTTTTAAGAGCCAAACTGCTGCACTTCTTGCCAGTGAGTCGAGAGTTAGCAATTTTCTTAGATTTTCTCTCACTTTTGTAATCGTAGTGTCAACGGAGTAAAGGAGCAACTGCCGCTCGATCTCCATCGTCCCATTCCCAGAATTCTTTTTTGTACTCAAGGATCCTCAGTACAGGATCTCTCAGGCGTACACGATTTGTGGTGCCTTGCGCCAATAAAGAAAAGACAGTGTTTCTTCTTCTTTTTGTGTGTGTCCACAAAAATGGAGACTCTGCTGGGGACTACCTTTTTCTCTGACTAGAAGGTGGTGACGTAATCCGATACCGACAAAGTGGAGAGCACTCAGAAGATGCTGATCATAAAGTTTGATCAGCAGCCGTTCGAAGAGATGCTCTCGAGGGATGGCTCTACTCCCTCAAAATCAGCGAAGCCAAATAAGTCCCATAAGACTTAGCTTCCGAAGGCTCACTGTACATATCCAGCTAGTGTCATAGCAGATATGCAACTGGAGGACTGTAACTCCTCTTCCCAAAAAATTTTGAAAATATTTTTTATTATTTATTTGATTTAAATGGTGATTTTTAGATTTTTTATAAATATTTTTTTAGTTATTATTACGGTAGACGACTTTAGCCATGGTTGAGTTTTGAAGTACCAGACGGCTAAGAATTACGACACGGATAGTGCAGTGGCGTGACTTGACTAGTGTATTAGCCATGCTAAGGAAGACTTGTCCATAAGTGTGTCCTAATTAGGAAAACTAGGCCAAGTTGTGATATGACCATTATAAATAGTTAAATTATTTATTATTAATATTATTTGACGTTTAAGTGACCCGGTTGTACCAAATTGGCCCAGACTGGACCCAAACCAAGCCCAAGTCCATGTAGTCGGGTAGTGTGTCCATAGACGTCCGTGTCGATATATATTTTGACTGTGTATTTTGCATCCTATTATAAATAGTCTAGTGGATATTTTCCTAAAATAATTGTTATCTATATAATATCAGTATTATTAATGTTGTTTGGATGCTTTATTTTGGAACTATAGTATCATTGCTCAATATATTATTAGAATTTTTCTAATTTAATATGCCAAAATATTAGGGTATGCAGAAGTGTATATATATGGTGTATATATATTATATATATGGCTTTATACCTGTATAAGGCGTTATTTATAATTCTAGTAAATAGAATAAATTGGTATGTTACAACCCCTTGTTACCTATAGAATATTTTAGGGGTATACTCTGTATTTATTATATATATGCACATATATATATATATATATATATATATATATATATATATATATATATATATATATATATATATATATATATATATATATATATGGATTACAAGCTTCATACCAATTATATATATCTATATGTATATATATACATATATGTATATATGGTTATATATAAAGAAAATAATAAATAGGAAACAGCCCACCCGACAAGCCCACCCGACAAGCTTCAACTCCCCAAAATCGAGCCCAGCTCCACCCCACAGCAAACAGCCCACCCGACAAGCCCAGGCCTGAGCCAAAGGCCCGACCCTCCCCTGCTCACATCAGAACAATTCAGTACATACATATATATAGAGAACGAGAGGGAGTAACATCAAAAAACCCTAGATAAACCACTCGACACATCGCCACCCACACCTGCGGGCCGACCCCAGGCGACCCCCTCCCCACTCGCGTACATCGACGACCGAGCGCGGCCAGGCACCACCAACACCCCAAGGCGGCGACCCCTGTTTCTGGCCGACTTCGTCTGTGCGCGTTGACGCGAGTCGAGACTGTAGGAGCGCAAAAAGGTGCTTTATGGACTGAGTCAAAGAGATTGGGAATTTTACGCCTAGCTATTTTACGTAAGCTACTTTACGCCAAGGCAGTTCATTAAGTTTTACGCCCGGGGATAGGCTGTCAGGTCTCATTTAATGCAAGTGATAATGAATCTGACATAATGATTTGCTGACAGCGTATAAACACAGAATTCGAAGAGATTAGACTTTACACCAAACCCAATACTTGTCGTATGGTGTGCAGAGAAGGCTATTTTATGCTCATTAAAATTACTTCTTTTTACGTACGATAGTTATGTGAGCTTTTACGCTTAAGGCTATTGTGAGTGTAAAGTCTATTTGGGCTAAGTTTTACGCTCAAGGCTATTTTAGCCACTTTACGCTGAGAAGTTTTATTTGGGTTGTTTTTACGCCCAATCCTTCCTGATTACTTTGGAACGTGGTTTATCTACGTGGCTTTCGTGCCACACTTATTGAAGAACGTGTGTACGTGCTCCCTATTTTTGTTAAAATAATGGGACACGTGTCAACATACGTAGAGGGTGACTCCCATCGTGGGTGACAGTTACCAGCGTAAAAACCTAATTTTGTTGCTTTTTACGCACGATGGGTCAAGTCTATAAATAGACTTGTTTGTCACATTAAAGGCAGCATGATCAAAGAGACAGGAGAGAATACAGAGATCAGAGCCTAGAAACTTTGATTTTCGAGAGCATTCTTCTTCAACTTTTCTTCCAGAACAGAGTGAAGCAAAGCAGGAAAGCATTCGACCTCGCCATCAGTGCCCAAGTGCGTCGATACCTTTCTAGTGACTTAGTTCTTCCGGTTGTTCATCTTCTAGCAGTGATCTTCATCATCATCGTATGGTCCAAGGAACAAAGTGATCGCCTTCAGATCAGACTTCCATAGCAATACTTCCCAGAACATTTTGTACTTTTTGTACTTTTTCTCGTTTTCTTTCAAAAGCCAATTTTAGGCATTTTGTTAAGTGAAACAGAGACGACAACTTTACCAATGCGGGAAGACTCGCCCAGTTGCCCCCATCCTAAACAAGTCACCCCGACCATTCTTGCACGGCCACAACGACCGGAACGCCTTTGGCCGGCCACGTTGACCCGTCGACCGTCACAGCTCGACGGTGAAGCCATCGGCTATAACCACTGCCGATGTTCGTACAGCAGTCCCGCGACCGCGAGCATACTCATAGACATCGACCATGATGGCCGATTTGCAGCATGAAGCCTTTGACCACCGGAACAATGTGCATATAGCATACTCATAGACATCGACCATGATGGCCGATTTGCGTATGCGCAATAAATTTGATGCATATCCATCAAAATTTACTGTATCGGCCTCTGTGCAAATTTTCCAATTACTTCGTGCACGTTCCCAAAATCAAGACAAAACTTACGCCAACAGGACCGTATCATTTTTTTGGTCCTGTATGCCAAGTTTGGTCCAATTCTGAGATAGTTGATCGAATCGCCACTTCGCGGGCCCCACGATCCGATTCAACGGATGATTTTGTGCACGGCCCACCGGAATCAAAAACTGGACATACCGTTGAGTTCGTATCATCAAAACAAATCCATAGATATGTAGTTTGATAACTTTAGAGACCTTTGACTCTGACACGCTTTTCGGTGCAAAGCAGGTCCAACGGTGGATACCGTTTTGTCCCAAAATTACCGTTTTGCCCCTGTGTCCAGAATTTGACTTAAGGACAGGCAATTCTAGCTAATTTGACTATTCTGAGAATGTTAGTAATATCTGTTTCATCTTTCGGAGACAGTTATGATGATTTAGACTTTACAGCTCGCTAGTTGACTATATTTTGTGGGATCTGCGTGCAACCTCCAGGCAAGATACCTTGCCTCCCTCTACAGTTTATTTATATGCATATTTCTATTCTTATATAGTTGTACTAGTTGATTATTGACATGTGATTTGTATATCGTGTATGCTAGTATTTATATATATAGTTCTTGTTCATAGTTAATTTTGTAGTTCATATTGGATTGGTTCTCCCGTGTGTCTTGATTGAGTCATGTCATGTCATCATCTGTACCTGGATTGAGTCGCATCGTGCCATAGGATGAATAAGTCATAACGAAATTGTTGTACCTTGAATTCTTGAAGCTAACCTGCGAGTCCACACTAGGGGCGAGGGTTAGTAGTTATCTGTATCCTGATTTTGTGAAGCTAACCTGCGAGTTCATACTAGGGGCAAGGGTTAGTAGTTATCTGTCCGTACCTGCGAGTCCACACTAGGGGCGAGGGTGATTTTTTGAAGCTAACCTGCGAGTCCACACTAGGTGCAAGGGTTAGTAGTTATTCAAACCTGCGAGTCCACACTAGGGGCGAGGGTTTGAGTATTCGATTGGTTGTCCGTTGATATCGTGATATCGTATTCTCTTGTTCTTCTCCAGTAGTTCGTTTATGCGTAGTGGTTCTTCCAGTCGTGCATAGTCATGTTTTCATGTTGATTGGTCTTTTCCTGTTTATTTCCTGTATTTTCTTTATTGTATGATAAACTGCTAGATAGGCATGTTTTTATGTATCTTGCTATGTCCTCTGAGGACCTGATGATCTCTTCAGGTTTAGCGACTGCATGGAGTTAGTTAGCAGAGCGGGATGGTAGATGATTGTGATCCATGATTCAGGTATTTTTCAGTGAAATTACATTGTTATCCTTTCGTGCTTTACATTCCTTATCATGAGATATCATGCTTATTGATTCACTTTAGAGACTCTAGTTATATTCTTTGAGTCTTATCGGACATATATGCTAGTGGGCTGCAGACTATGACCTATAGTGTTTATTTATGTTTCGTACACTTATTGTGGATTTGAGATATAGATTTATTTGCCATGATTTGGCAGTTGACCATAGCTGTGATAGCGTTTACGTATTCGAGTCGGGCTGGAGTCTGCTTGATGCGTAGCTGGCTTGCTCACGTGCTTGCGTCCGAAAAGCGGGTACGGATCGTGACAAGTTTTTTTGGTGGCCCATGCAGGTTAGAGCATATCGTATCGGTTACGTAACTGTACTGATACGAGCCTGCGACTATGACTAAACCTTAGAAATCTCAATCCACTCTTCCTTGAAAATTCTCTTAGAAATTTGTCTACCGTCTTTGAAACTTCGTATTCGTTTTCGATTATTCTCCCTTGCTCTCCCGTACCATTGATTCTCGTCCCTTCCTATTCTGGGGTGACGAATGATCGTGCTGTCTAGAATTTATCAGAAATTCTTAAATTATAGAATAATATTGGTTGATTATTTAATTTGGTTGTTTGATAGATATGGGGATTAAAGATACCATATGTCCTAGATATTTTTGGTAGAATTATTAGCCATTAGTTAGAAGGTTATAAGATTTTAGTGACCGAGTTTTGAGGAGTAGTGTGACCCAAAGTGGGTAAAAGTCCTCAAGTATTCGGAGTTATAAAATGGCTAGAGAGAGTTATAAAATATTTTGAGGAATTAAATTTAAGGAGATTAAGGTAAGAGTAGATTTTCTTTTTGAATTTAAGGAATATTCATGAATTAGAATTTCGAGGACGAAATTATTTTTAAGGTGGGTAGATTTGTAACTCCTCTTCCCGAAAATTTTTGAAAATATTTTTTTATTATTTATTTGATTTAAATGGTGATTTTTAGATTTTTATAAATATTTGTTTAGTTAATTATTATGGTAGATGACTTTAGCCATGGTTGAGTTTTGAAGTACCAGATGGCTAGGAATCACGGCACGGATAGTGCAGTGGCGTACCTTAACTAGTGTATTAGCTATGCTAAGGGAGACCTGTCCATAAGTGTGTCCAAATTAGAAAAACCAGGCCAAGTTGTGACATGACCATTATAAATAGTTAAATTATTTATTATTAATATTATTTAACGTTTAAGTAACCCGATTGTACCAAATTAGCCCAGACTGGACCCAAACTAAGCCCAAGTCCATGTAGTCGGGTAGTGCGTCCATAGACGTCCGTGTCGATATATATTTTGACTGTGTATTTCGTATCCTATTATAAATGGTCTAGTGGATATTTTCCTAAAATAATTGTTATATATATAATATCGGTATTATTAATGTTGTTTGGATGCTTTATTTTGGAACTATAGTATCATTGCTAAATATATTATTAGAATTTTTCTAATTTAATATGCCAAAATATTAGGGTATGCAGAAGTGTATATATATGGTGTATATATATTATATATATGGCTTTATACCTGTATAAGGCGTTATTTATAATTTTAGTATATAGAATAAATTGGTATGTTACAACCCCTTGTTACCTATAGGATATATTAGGGGTATACTCTGTATTTATTATATATATACACATATTTATATTCTATATATATATGTATATATGGATTATAAGCTTCATACCAATTATATATATCTATATGTATATATATACATATATATGGTATATATAAAGAAAAAAAAATATATATATATGGTATATATAAAGAAAGAAATAAATAGGAAATAAAAAAGGAAAAGAAAATAGAATAGCCCACACCTCAGCCCAAGCTTCAACTCCCCAAAACCGAGCCCAGCTCCACCCCACAGCAAACAGCCCACTCGACAAGCCCAGGCCTGAGCCATAGGCCCGACCCTCCCCTGCTCACAACAGAACAATTCAGTACATACATATATATAGAGAACGAGAGGGAGTAACATCAAAAAACCCTAGGTAAACCACTCGACACATCGCCACCCACACCTGCGTGCCGACCCCAGGCGACCCCCTCCCCACGCGCATGCACCGACGACCGAGCGCGGCCAGGCACCGTCGACACCCCAAGACGGCGACCCATGTTTCTAGCCGACTTTGTCTGTGCGCATCGACGCGAGTCGAGACGGCAACTTCACCAATACGGGAAGACTTGCCCAGTCGCCCCCATCCTAGACAAGTCGCCCCGACCATTCTTGTGCGGCCACGACAACCGAAACGCCGTCGGCCGGCCCTGTTGACCCGTCGACCGTCACAGCTCGCCGGCGAAGCCATCGGTTGTAACCACTGCCGATGTTCGTGCAACACTCCCGCGACCCCAAGCACACTCATAGAGATCGACCATGATGGCCGATTTGCAGCATGAAGCCTTGGACCACCGGAACAATGTGCACAGAGCACCCTTCCGTATGAAGACAGTAAACATGGAAGAATTTCGTGATTTCAACTCGATCAAACTCCTCACTCAAGCAACAAAATTCAAAACTGATTTCATAGGTCTGTAATTATATAACTCTAGTATGACCCTGTCCATTTTATCTAAAAATATAAACAGTAGATAGATCAAACCCATGGCCGAATTAGGGTCCCCAAAACAGTTTTCTAAAACTTAAAATTCACCGAGACAACGTACGTCCCGCCAAACCGGGCGATGTGGTCGCGAACCAAAATCATCGAAAGGTGCGTATCGAGTTCGCAGACATGTGGGCTTTGACGGAATTCAAATTTGTTGTTTGTGCACGACGAATTTGATGCGTATCCGTCGAAATTTATCGTATCGGCCTCTGTACAAATTTTCTAATTACTTCGTGCACGTTCGTCAGATCGAGACAAAACTTATGCCAACAGGACCGTATCATTTTTTTGGTCTTGTATGCCAAGTTTCGTCCAATTCTGAGACAGTTGATCGGATCGCCGCTTCGTGGGCCCCACGATCCGATTTAACAGGTGATTTTGTGCACGGCCCACCGAAATCCAAAACTGGACATACCGTTGGGTTTGTATCATTAAAACAAATTCGTAGACATGTAATTTGATGACTTTAGAGACCATTGACTCTAGCATGCTTTTCGGTGCAAAGCAGATCCAACGGCGGACACCGTTTTGGCCCAAAATTACCGTTTTGCCCCTGTGTCCAGAATTGGACTTAAGGACAGACAATCCAAGCTAATTTGACTATTCTAAGAATGTTGGCAATGTTTGTTTCAGCTTTCGGAGATAGTTATGATGATTTGGACTTTACGGCTCGCGAGTTGACTATATTTTATGGGATCTGCGTGCAACCTCCAAGCAAGATACCTTGCCTCCCTCTACAGTTAATTTACATGCATATTTCTATTATTATATAGTTGTACTAGTTGATTATTGACATGTGATTTGTATATCGTGCATGATAGTATTTATATATATAGTTCTTATTCATAGTTAATTTTGTAGTTCATATTGGATTGGTTCTCCCATGTGTCTTGATTGGGTCGTGTCGTGTCATCACCTGTACTTGGATTGAGTCGCATCGTGTCATAGGATGAATAAGTCATAACGAAACTATTGTACCTGGAATTCTTGAAGCTAACCTGCGAGTCCACACTAGGGGCAAGGGTTAGTAGTTATCTGTATCCTGATTTCGTGAAGCTAACCTGCGAGTCCACACTAGGGGTAAGGGTTAGTAGTTATCTGTCCGCACCTGCGAGTCCACACTAGGGGCGAGGGTGATTTCTTGAAGCTAACCTGCGAGTCCAAACTTGGGGCGAGGGTTAGTAGTTATTCAAACCTGCGAGTCCACACTAGGGGCGAGGGTTTGAGTATTCGAATGGTTGTCCGTTGACATCGTGATACCGTGTTCTCTTGTTCTTCTCCAGCAGTTTGTTTATGCGTAGTGGTTCTTCCAGTCGTACATTGTCGTATTTTCATGTTGATTGGTCTTTTTCCGTTTATTTCCTGTATTTTCTTTATTGCATGATAAACCGCTAGATAGGCATATTTTTATGTATCTTGCTATGTCCTCTGAGGACCAGATGATCTCTTCAGGTTTAGCGACTGCATGGAGTTAGTTAGCAGAGCGGGATGGTAGATGATTGTAATGCATGATTAAAATATTTGTCAGTGATATTACATTGTTATCCTTTCGTGCTTTACATTTCTTATCATAAGATATCCTGCTTATTGATTCACTTTAGAGACTCTAGTTATATTCTTTGAGTCTTATCGGACATATATGCTAGTGGGCTACAGACCACGACTCATAGTGTTCATTCATGATTCATACACTTATTGTGGATTTGAGATATAGATTTATTTGCCATGATTTGGCAGTTTACCATAGCCGTGACAGCGTTTACGTATTCGAGTCGGGCTGGAGTCCGCTTGATGCCTAGCTGGCTTGCTCACATGCTCGCATCCGAAAAGCAGGTGCGGGTCTAACAAGGACTCTGTCACATGGGCACATGACTCTTCCACAGAAGCTTTCCAAATGGAGAAGGCTCACACCATTCCGGGCTCTACTAGCCCAGTGACTTCTTTCCTGCACAACCAACGACAGAGTGTTTGACGCTCGAGACTTAGCAAAGGAAAGCACTACGATGCCAAGAATCAGAGCATTCGACACTCTGGGAAAACCCAGCGAGGCTCAGAAACGAAGGAGACGAAACTGGAAGAAAACAACGCTGCTCCACCGAGCATGCACCCAAAGCCATGTGCCCAAGGGGATGTTTGGGCGCATAACTCCAATCAGAAGGCCTCTGTCTTCAACAGAATGGGCATCCAGGATCATGCGCCCAAGGCTAAGCGCCCAGGCTCCACTGATCCATACTATGCGTCCACATCAAGGAGGCTCAGACTTGCTGCCAAGAAGCATACGACCAAGGCCAGTCTCCATGGCCTATGCGCCCACAGTAAAAAGACAGGCCCCAACGCGTATAACACGGGGCTGTCTTCAAGGAAATCATAGAACTTAGGTGTGGGGATTGCCCTTGCACGTGAACTAAGTCTGGATGCGCCAACTCTCCTTACGAACCCACATGCAAAGCTCAACGATGTATGCAACATGGGTTGTAAGGCAAAACTCCCTTCCGCTGACTTACGCGACATGATAAATCATAAGCTTAAAGCGAGGGAGGACATAACAATTCATAGTGCACATTCGTGCACCAATATTGTCATCAACTGTTGCTGCTCCAAAGCGATAAGAGTGCCTCAGAGACAGTCCGTGTTTCGACGGCTGCATTTCTCTGACGATGAAAAGCCGTTGTGTTTTATCCAACATGGATTCATCGGGTCCCCCTTACGAAAGCCCCAATCAAAGAAGGTGGACCACGAACCCAACTTTCTCTCTCAGTTCCGTGAGAAGAAGGAGAAGAAGTCTACCAACAGATGGCCAGCAGGCTGTCACATCTGAAGGAGTCTATATGGGTACTCGATCAAAGGCGAGATTTCGTATGGACGACGAAGACTCCCAAGCTGGGGTAGTATTCCCTCAGAGTCTGAAGCGGATGACCTTCACACTGGGGGTAGCCTCCCAGAGGATGACGATCCCTCTGATTCTGATGGCGACTATTTACCTCCTCTACCTGAAGATGAGGGACTTGTTAACTCAGAGACAGACCGTATCAGCACAATTGTACTGTTTTCTCTATTCATCCTCGCATGTTATCTACATACATGGCAGACGGAAAAAGACCTGAAGAAGCCAGTGATCAGACCAGCAAACGGCTAGAGGGTCTTAAAACAGCATTCGCCAAGATCACTGATATGCTGACCAGTATCATGGCGGTCCAAGCTGCTGGGATTGTTCCTCCACCTCAACAAAATGCCTCGGCTCGTGCTAGTCCAGCTCATAGCAACAACCCTCATTCACTACAAAAGGAGTATCACTCTGTTGTGCCTACCCCGAATCTTGCAAATACCGGGGGTGGTCCTTCACCAACGACGCCTGGTAACCGTTCAGCAGCCGTTTCCTAATACCTACTTAATCAACAAGATGCAATTGATTCCCTGGTCGCCCGTCTCGATACCATCTCACACAAAGACGAGCTTCAGAAGATGGGGATATCTCAACCTTATTCTCCTGAATGGGAGAATGCTACTTGCCCTCCTAACTACAAACCGCTGACGCTAAATTCATTTGACGGGTTGACTTCTCCTCGTCAACACATGACATACTTCAACACACAGACTCTACACTTATCCAGGAATGATCCGTTCTTGTCAAAGCTGTTTATTAGCACCTTGCAGGGGGTAGCTTTCGAATGGTTCTGCAGTCTGCCTGACGGTTGTATCAATTCATTTAAAGACTTGGAGAGGTTATTCCTCAATAGGTTTTACGAGAGTGGCATGCATGTTAGTATGTCCACCCTCATCAAGACCAAGCAAAGGAGGACTGAGTCTGTCATTGCCTTCATCGAACGCTTCAGGCGGCTAGCACTGAAGATGCCCTTCGACATACCAGACTCAGAACTTATGGACACTTGTTGGCATAACTTCCTTCCTATGGTGAATTTTTGTCTGGGTATACATAAGTATGATACCTGGCCCGCTTTTATTGGGGCCGCTGATGCTGCTGAAAATGACGTTCCTAATCTGGAACTACTAGGGTTGAAAACACCTAAATCTGAAGATAAGGGCAAGCATCATCAAACTATTCATGTCCGTAGGGGTAAAGGGAAAGAAGTTCTGAAGGTCGATACATCCAAGGGAGCTTCTAATTCTTAGGACACCTCCGACAAGCCTAAGGAGACCTTCTCCTTTGACGAAGACGATGTTATTACCATCTTTCACATACTGACGAAGGGTAATAAACTGACATTGCCTCCACCACGATGTCCTGCAGAGGCGAACCAACTCAACAATCCCAAGTACTGTCTCTATCATCAGTACGTGCATCATTCTACCAAAGACTGCATCGTCCTGAAGAAGAAAATATAATAGCTTATCGACAGCCAAGTGATCAACCTCGAAGCTGAAGACAAGGTCGTATCTTATAATATGATCTCTCTTCAGTTTGGTGACTTTCCTCCCACAGAAGTCCCAGATGGTGTGGTCCCGATCCCCAAGGCAATAATGGAAGTCGTCAACCTACCGTCAGCTCACAACTCAACCTTGGTACCACTCACAACTGAACATGGTGAGATCATACGGGTCCATCCGGACCTTGTGCAAGAAGTGACGCAGGGGGTAGTACTACCCAAAGCAAAAAGGGGCAAGAAATATAAGCCATGCCATATGGTGTCTTCTTCCATCTACGAGGTTCTATCTGGCGAGACGCGATCGGGGAAGACTTATCTTCGAACGCACGATCCCGCACAAGAAGAAGCAGTACCTTCTCAAGCTCATGTTACCCCCACAAGCTCAGAAGCTAGCCCGTCTAAGCCTTCAACTACCGACAAAGCCAAGCAGAAGGAGACGCGGTTTGACAAGTCTTTGAAGGCGCCAGCCCCTGAAGACATATATTGGCCCTACAACTTTGAAATACTGGCATAGCTGGCCAATACACCTACCAGATTGTCTCTGTTCGATCTATTGCGACTCTCCAAAGAAACGTGAAAGGCCTTAAGCGAGGCATTACTACATGCCGACTCTTATCTCGCTGAAGTCAAAGCCCCTGCTGAAGACCCTGTCTCCTGTCCCCACTGCCACAGTACTATGGAAGTGGTCCCCAACATCACCTTTTCACAGGAAGACATGATACTCAAAAATAATCGCCATGATAGACCCCTGTACTATACAGGATATATCGGGCCGATCAAGGTGGACCGCATGCACATCGATCCAGGATCCTCCCACAGCATCATTCCTAGAAGTTTGCTTCAAATTCTGGGAATCCCTCTGCACAAGCTATCTACAACCAACACAACTATCATGGCTTTCAACGCTGGTCGAAGCCACCCACTGGGCAAGATCCGTCTCAAGTGCCAGATCGGTGATCTCCGAACGGAGGTTTCTTGCTATGTGATCGATGCCAATGTATCCTACAACGTCTTGTTGGGACGTCCATGGATACACGAGAACATGATCGTTCCTTCAACACTTTACCAGTGCTTCAAATACGTCAACAGCGACGGTGTCGTGAAGACAGAGTTTGCCGATATCGATCCTTTTAAGGGCATTGAAGCCTACTATGGAGATTTGGTACTTTACCAATCTCATTCCCCCCAAGGATGACGGCAACGAAGCTGACAATGTGTAATGCCCCAGTCCCAAAATACGTAGGACTAGGAACATAGATATGCCAGCTGTATTCATACGAAGTACACTCCAATATATGGAAACCTCGTACGAATACATAAGCTGTAAAATGTAGTAGAACCATAACTAATCTCATCCACACAAAATAAATAAATAAAGATATTATATAATGATAATAAATTGTTTTGATACAATATGTTGGGCGAAGACAAATTTACTACCAACAAAATAAGAAAAATACATGGAAAATGAAATTAGTGGCGAGCGAAGCGAAGACGATCCAAGTGCAATCATCCTCGAAGAAATAGCGATGATCACGGCTAGAGCTAGAACACCTGCGAAAGACAAGAGCACACACACCTGGCGAGATAATCAGGTCCTCAGAGGGACGTAACAAGACACATAATATTATTCCATATAAACTGAATAAATATTGCTCAAGTAAATAAGTTAATTGAATTATAACATGGTCCAATACACACCTATTGAACTAGCTTACCATCCCCCCAACCAAACAAGGACAGGAGATGGTAAACTAATTCACGATGATGTATCTTTCCACGCTATGAATCCAACATGGTATTCGGACCCCAACAAGGTTCAATACCTTCTCATCGGAGTAGTAAGTCACACCTATAACTAAACAAAGACAAGATGTGACGAACTAATCCGCGACAAGTTATTGTTCCAAGCCACGGTCAGATACAAGTACCCAAACTAAGAGTACTCATACCTCACGGATAAGGGCGCCTAACCAAATCTAGGTGAATGCAATTTTAAGAACAGTTTATGGTCGCATGACTACCGGGTCAAGTCAAGAAAATAATACAGTACCTCAGTAGCGAGTCACAACACCATATACTATTCCTCAGTATCGAACGAGTCTATAGCATATAGTCTACCAACCGTTCCTCAGTAGCGAGTGAGTCTACGATAGATAGGGTGGTAGTCAACTTCCAATCATGTTCTTCCCGTCCAATGCCAACTCATAACTGCTAAGTCTTCTAGCATGCAATTCTAATAACAGTTATTTCCTAACGCACGGCTTATACGTACTGGTGGCCAGCCAATCACGCATGTCCGAGTCCTATATATGACTCACAACAATGTGGTATAAATGTGTCAAGGCCTATGTATGTAACACACAAGGTGGTCCCTTAAATCTAGGTTTAATGTGTAAGAAAAATAATACATAGCAGGAGAATATAAATGAACAGTAAGTTCTAACAGGTTATGCCATGTATCACAGTTTATTTTGCATAAAAAATAATGAATAATGCATGAAATATGAGCTAAAATAATTAAACAGCAAATGGCAAGGTGTCTTGCCTGAGGGTGGTGTGAGATGTAGAAAAATCCAACAGTCAGAATCGTCAACACGAAAGTCAAAATCCAAAAGGAGCTCCGGATGCTGAAACAAACATCACGAACGAGTTTGGAATAAAAGATATGCCTAGGAAACGCCTGTCCAAAAGTCAAATTCTAGAACAGGGGCAAAATCGTAATTTCGGGTCAAAACGATGTCCGCCGTTGGACCCGCCTTACATCGAAATGTGTGTCAGAACCTACGGTCTCTAAAGTCGTCAAACTACATGTCTATAAATTTATTTTCCCGAGACGAACTCAACAGTATGTCCAATTTTGGATTTCGAGGAGCCGTGCACAAAATCGCCCGTTGAGTGGGATTGTGGGCCCGCCAAAATGGTGTCCTAGTCAACGGTCTCAGAATCGGACCAAACTTGGCATACAGGACCAGAAAAATATTTCGAGTCCAATGGCGCAAGTTTTGTCGCGATTTGATGAGTGTGCACAAAGTAATTGGAAATATCGAAAAAGCCCGATACGGAAAAATTTGACGGATACGGATCAAATTCGTCGCGCACACGCAACCAATTTGAATTCCGTCAAAGCCCGTACGTCCACAAAATCGATACGGACCTTTCGGTATACTCGGTTTGCGACAGGGTCATCCGGTTTGTCGGGACCGACCTCGTACCGGGACTTTTAAGGTTTTTGAAAACTGATTTTTCGTAATTTTTAATCTAATTAAACCTGGAATTTATTGTAGAATAAATAAATCTATTTGAAGGGGATGATAGAGGGTCATGTCGGCTTTTTACACAAATTTACGGAATTAAAAACGGATTAGAATCGAGTGAGTAATCGAACGGGGAAGTTGGATACGTCGTTGTCGAAAACTGTTGTGGTTGTTGTTGTTGATGTTTGTTGTTGTGGAACGGAGCTGTTGCTGGGACACGCACGCTGAGGAGAGAGGGAAGGATGGACGAGATAGAAATTAGGGTTGGAAGGTGGCGGCATGCTATTGCTGTTGAAGTTGTTTGCTTAAAGGGCTATACAAACTTGATGTGTGATTGAGTATATATTGGGGTCGGCCAAACAAGCTTTTGCTTGTAAGGGGGGGGGGGGGGGGGGGGGGGGCGCCCCTTAAGTGCTGTTGCTGCTTATATGTTATGGGCGGTCAAGCTATAGCTACTTAGTTGGAGATGTGGTCGGTTCCCACTTGTGGGGCCGACCACACTTTGTGGTTTTTTTTTTCTCTTTCTTGCTTATCTACTACTTATATATATATATATATCTATATATATATGTACATATCTATATATATACCTCTAAAATCTCCACAAATCCAAAAGAAAATTTTAATCTTATCTACCCATATATGAAATTAATTTAAACATATGTATATATATTTGAATTCAATTTATAACAAATCAATCTCAATATTAATAATAATATCTAAAAATATGTTTATTTAATTACCACCAAATAATTTTAATAGTAATGAAATAATAAAAATAGTAATATGGTGGTTTTGGGTGACTCATACTACGCACCCTAATCCGGATCCAGAAAATTGCACAAATGTTGTAAAATATTATTTTATTAATAAAATATAAATTTTGTACCAAAAGTCAATAAATATTTAAAAAGTTCCAAAATAATTTAAAAATATTTGTGCACACATAAAATATGCCTACATGGTCACTTTTGGTCACACACATACCTACATGGGCTAAAATTTGGTTCGGGCCTAGTTTGGACTGAATTGGACAAACCGGGTCATCTAAAAATCATTATATAAAATAATATTTAATTAAAATACTTTAAATAAGTAAATTTACAATTTGGTCTGGTTTTTCTAGTTTGGACATCACCATGGCTAGGCTTTCCCCGGCATGGCTAGTACACTAGTCAAGGCACACTGCTACATCTTCCGTGCCAAAATTCATGGTAGTCTTGTGTTCCAAAACTCAACAATGACTAAGGTCATTTTTTTTAATAATTAATAAAAACCATAATTTGTATAAATTTATTTTTGAGTCTAATAAAATAAAATAATAAAAATAATAATAATAATAGGGGGTTTTACATCCTATCCAACTTAGAAGAATTTCGTCCTCGAAATTTAGAAATAATAGGGTAGATGGGGTTGAGGGGTAGAAGGAGTAGTTTAATGCGAGAATATAGCCACATGACTAAAGTGATACCTTGGTTCCATTTCTCAAGTACAGTGCATTGTCTCTCTAATATAAGTAAAAGACAAGAACAATAAAGGGTTCAAGACGATGCTATTGAGTACGAATAAGGAGTTCATAGGTGACGAAAATAATTCAAATTAGAGTTGTCAAAGCTGTCGCGGAAGAGACTCTAAGACAGGTTTAACTATGTCTCCATCCGCATAGAATAAGATTTGATAAGCGAACCAAAGTGCAATAGGTTGATCAGACCATCATGCACCGGTTCCGATTAGATAATATGTTAGTGGGTGCACCCAATAAAATATGTCATGATCAAGCTTGATAACAAAATAAGCTTGCAAAACTGAAGCTACATTAGCAGCATGAGATAGTCAAAATATGAGTAAGGGAGGTACTGATGAAGGAAATTTCAAATAGTCCAAGATCTTTTAAAATCAAGGCTCGCCCGAAGTTTAGGCCTATACAGTTGTCCTAGTATTTCTTCATTTATGGCTTGGTAGACTAGGTAAGGTAGGGTCCTCTGAATTTATAGTCTAAGTGAACTTACCAATGTGGTTCACAAGGAAAAAGATTTATTAGGTGGTGAGGTATTCTACCCAACTTACAAGAGTTAAGCTAGTAGTGTGATGGGACAATGGGTCAAGAAATCAAGATAAAGCACAAATTTAAGCATTTAAGGAATTAAGTAGAACAAAATCACATATCGGGTCGAAAGAATTGAGTCGAGGTTGAATCCCTATCCGTGGTCGAAAAATATATCGGTATCACGGTAAAGTTTATAGTTTAGCCATTTTGACCATAAGGTCATATCAAGAAATAGAGTACAAGGAGATGGGTTTTGGTGGGACATGATATATTTACATGAAGGTGGGCTTGTCTAGGTCTACATATGAAATTTGTTGGAGGAAAAAGTCTAGTATTGTACTCCAAATATCCAAGTCACGGTAAGGGACGCCAAAAGATCTAAAATAGATAGTGGAAGTTCACGAGGTGATAATTAATGCACAAAAATAAAGAAGATCAAGCATGAAATAGAATTAATTAAAGAATCCAGTAAAAATAATTTAGAAACACAATTCCGGAGAGAAGATAGTCTCCTAGATGAATACAGTTAAGGAACCATTAACTCATTATTCAAATTGTAAATGGGTTAGAAGGTCGCAATTAAAGATCTAGAATTGAAGGAAGGTCGAGTAAGTCAAGGTGGAAATACAGTCACATAGCTGGGTAGATGACTAACAACACTTGTGTATATACTACTATTATGGTCATAAGTGACATGACAATTAGTGTGGAATACTTCTAACTCATTAGGGCTACCTTGTGGCCTACCATTAATATTTTAACTCGTGTTTCCTCCAATAATTTCTGAATAAATAAAAAAAAATTAACCACCAAAATATGTACTCACTCCAAACTGTTCAAATTTATCATGACAAAAATTTAAATCACTTTCATAAATCTTAAAGCAAATTTTTATCATGTTACTACTGACTTTTTCAAAATTTTACATTTCCACTCCAACTTTTAAACTCAAGAAACTTATGAATCAAAAAAAAAAAATTATATCACTTCATAACTTTAAAACTCCAAAAATTTCTCCAATAACCCTCAAGATAAACTTTTAACATATCACGAATAATCTAAAATTTATAGCTCAATATTGTAACGCACTCATCACATAACTTCTATTTCTAAGTCATTCAAACAAAATCACAACTTTTAAATGGCAAATTCCTTTAATCAATCAAAATAACTTTTCACCACATCTTTAGTAACTTTTATCAAAGATTGTAATATTAGCAATCTAACTTTAAACTCAATATTCAATTGATCTTATCAGTCATCAAATCAAATTTTTTTTTCTAAAATTTCCAATCAATCTCGAATAAACCTTTATTGTGTCACAAATCAAATCTATATATTTTTTTTCTTCTATCATTAATCCAAATCTTAAACTCAAAATTTTAAATAGGAGTTATCAATCGTAATTCATACAAAATTTTAAAGTAGATCCTCAATTTGGTTATATATCCTTCAAAATATTTTTAACCAAAATTCTTAATAGCCTTACTCCAAACTTAAAATTCAAAATTTTACGAACTTATTAATTAGGAACCATACAACCCAATTTAAAACCAAGCTTTATCAACTGTCCTCATAATCTTATAGCAGCATTTAAATTTCAAAAATTCTTTTCAACTAACTTTATATCTATTCAAGGATGTATAGCTATAATCCAATAAATCACAATATCAAATCTTGAAAAGCAATCAATTTCTTAAACCAAGTATGAAATTCTATAAATTCTCTGGTGTTTACTATTTAGAAATCTCAAGGTTAAAACTTTCCGTGGTAATATTCTACTTTACCAATTACTAATCATTAAATCACACTAAAAAGCCTTTTTAACTCAATTAGAGTCTTGAATGTATTCCAATTGCCAATATAACCATTCTAGCCATGTGTTTGACCTATTAGCATATACTAGTGTAGTCACTTCCTAGTTGACACTAAGCACGAAAATAAGAATCAACGGTAGAAAGGAATCAAGCAAGATGCAATTCAAGGAAGTCGAACGAGAGTTCAAAATTTGAAGCCAAGGGAAGTGGTCAAGCTATATGGATGAGATTCCTAGATTCTAATCCTATTTTGCAGGCTCACATCGGTACAATTACGTAACCGAAGTGACAAACTCGACCTGCATGGGCCACCACAAAAACATGTAACGCCCCAGTCCCAAAATATGTAGGACTAGGAACGTAGATATGCCAACTGTATTCATACGAAGTACACTCCAATATATGGAAACCTCGTACGAATACATAAGCTGTAAAATGCAGTAGAACCATAACTAATCTCATCCACACAAAATAAATGAATAAAGATATTATATAATGATAATGAATATTTTGATACAATATGTTGGGCGGAGACAAATCCACTACCAACAAAATAAGGAAAATACATGGAAAATAAAATTAGTGGCGAGCGAAGCGAAGATGATCCAAGTGCAATCATCCTCGAAGAAATAGCGATGATCACGGCTAGAGCTAGAACACCTTTGAAAGACAAGAGCACACACACCTGGCGAGATAACCAGGTCCTCAGAGGGATGTAACAAGACACATAATATCATTCCATATAAACTGAATAAATATTGCTCAATTAAATAAGTTAATTAAATTATAACATGGTCCAATACACACCTATTAAACTAGCTTACCATCCCCCCAACCAAACAAGGATAGGAGATGGTAAACTAATTCACGGTGATGTATCTTTCCACGCTATGAATCCAACATGGTATCCGGACCCCAACAAGGTTCAATACCTTCTCATCGGAGTAGTAAGTCACACCTACAACCAAACAAGGACAAGATGTGACGAACTAATTCGCGACAAGTTATTGTTCCAAGCCACGGTCAGATACAATTACCCAAACCAAGAGTACTCATACCTCACGGATAAGGGCGCCTAACCAAATCTAGGTGAATGCAATTTTAAGAACAGTTCATGGTCGCATGACTACCGGGACAAGTTAAGAAAATAATACAGTACCTCAGTAGCGAGTCACAACACCATATACTATTCCTCAGTATCGAGCGAGTCTATAGCATATAGTCTACCTATCGTTCCTCAGTAGTGAGCGAGTCTACGATAGATAGGGTGGTAGTAAACTTCCAATCATGTTCTCCCCGCCCAATGCCAACTCATAACTGCTAAGTCTTCTAGCATGTAATTCTAATAGCAGTTATTTCCTATCGCACGGCTTATACGTACTGGTGGCCAGCCAATCACGTATGTCCGAGTCCTATATATGACTCACAACAACGTGGTATAAATGTGTCAAGGCCTATGTATGCAACACACAAGGTGGTCCCTTAAATCTAGGTTTAATGTGTAAGAAAAATAATACATAGCAGGAGAATATAAATAAACAGTAAGTTCTAACAGGTTATGTCATGTATCACAGTTTATTTTGCATAAAAAATAATGAATAATGCATGAAATATGAGCTAAAATAATTAAACAGCAAATGGCAATGTGTCTTGCCTGAGGGTGGTGCGAGATGTAGCAAAATCCAACAGTCAGAATCGTCAACACGAAAGTCAAAATCCACAAGGAGCTCCGGATGCTGAAACAAACATCACGAACGAGTTTGGAATAAAATATATGCCTAGGAAACGCAGTCCAAAAGTCAAATTCTGGAACAGGGGCAAAATCGTAATTTTGGGTCAAAACGATATCCGCCGTTGGACCCTTCTTGCATCGAAATACGCGTCAGAACCTACGGTCTCTAAAGTCGTCAAACTACATGTCTATGAATTTATTTTCCCGAGTCAAACTCAACGGTATGTCCAATTTTGGATTCCGAGGAGCCGTGCACAAAATCGCCCGTTGAGTGGGATTATGGGCCCGCCAAAATGGCGTCCTAGTCAACGGTCTCAGAATCGGACCAAACTAGGCATACAGGACCAGAAAAATATTTCGAGTCCAATGACGCAAGTTTCGTCGCAATTTGATGAGCGTGCACAAAGTAATTGGAAATATCGAAAAAGCCCGATACGAAAAAATTTGACGGATACGGATCAAATTCGTCGTACACACGCAACCAATTTGAATTTCGTCAAAGCCCACACGTCCACAAAATCGATACGGACCTTTCGGTACTCTCGGTTTGCGACGGGGTCATCCGGTTTGTCGGGACGGACCTCGTACAGGGACTTTTAAGGTTTTTGAAAACTGATTTTTCATAATTTTAATCTAATTAAACCTGGAATTTATTGTAGAATAAATAAATCTATTTGAAGGGGATGATAGAGGGTCATGTCGGCTTTCTACACGAATTTACGAAATTAAAAACAGATTAGAATCGAGTGAGTAATCGAACGGGGAAGTTGGATACCTCGTTGTCGAAAACTGTTGTGGTTGTTGTTGTTGATGTTTGTTGTTGTGGAACGGAGTTGTTGCTGGGACACGCACGCTGAGGAGAGAGGGAAGGATGGAGGAGATAGAAATTAGGGTTGGAAGGTGGCGGTATGCTATTGCTGTTGAAGTTGTTTGCTTAAAGGGATATACAAACTTGATGTGTGATTGAGTATATATAGGGGTCGGCCAAACAAGCTTTTGCTTGTAGGGGGGGGGGGGCTCCCCTTAAGTGCTGCTGCTGCTTATATGTTATGGGCGGCCAAGCTATAGCTACTTAGTTGGAGATGTGGTCGGTTCCCACTTGTGGGGCCGACCACACTTTGTGGATTTTTTTTTCTTCTCTTTCTTGCTTATCTACTACTTTTATATATATCTATATATATATGTACATATCTATATATATACCTCTAAAATCTCCATAAATCCAAAAGAAAAATTTAATCTTATCTACCCATATATGAAATCAATTTAAACATATGTATATATATTTGAATTCAATTTATAACAAATCAATCTCAATATTAATAATAATATCTAAAAATATGTTTATTTAATTACCACCAAATAATTTTAATAGTAATGAAATAATAAAAATAGTAATATGGTGGTTTTGGGTGACTCATACTACGCACCCTAATCCGGATCCAGAAAATTGCACAAATGTTGTAAAATATTATTTTATTAATAAAATATAAATTTTGTACCAAAAGTCAATAAATATTTAACAAGTTCCAAAATAATTTAAAAATATTTGTACACACATAAAATATGCCTACATGGTCACTTTTGGTCACACAACATACCTACATGGGCTAAAATTTGGTTTGGGCCCAGTTCGGACTGAATTGGACAAACCGGGTCATCTAAAAATCATTATATAAAATAATATTTAATTAAAATACTTTAAATAAGTAAATTTATAATTTGGTCTGGTTTTCCAAGTTTGGACATTACCCTGGCTAGGCTTTCCCCGGCATGGCTAGTACAATAGTCAAGGCACACTGCTACATCTTCCGTGCCAAAATTCATGGTAGTCTTGTGTTCCAAAACTCAACAATGGCTAAGGTCATTTTTTTAATAATTAATAAAAACCATAATTTGTATAAATTTATTTTTGAGTCTAATAAAATAAAATAATAATAATAAAAATAGGGGGTTTTACACAATGAAACTGAAGCAAGTTCATCCTCCAATGATGGTCCCCTGATTATCCGAGTCAAATGACGTACTACCCCAAAAAGTACTCCGAAGCCTCTCACAATCTGGGTGAAAAAGAAGAGCCCTGACAAGGTCAAACCATTGACCATCACTCTCCGCAAGAACTCTGACAAGGTTAAACCTCAGGAGAAACCCGCTGAAGTCCGTCCTCCCAATCCTGAAGAATTACCCTACGTGGTGAACTTGGCCAAGACTGTGGCTCCTCTCCCAGATAATGATCCTCTCAATGAGTATATCAATACTCAATAATAATGTACTTTCAGCGGATGATGTTATCCCTGAAGAAGGACTTGCGTATTTTCTTAGTAAAGGTTTATCTTTGAATTACTCCGCTGTCTATGAATCTGTAAACCACTACATAGATACGATATACACACTAGAGCACGGCATAGGACCACACCTCTTTATACCGGTCACGATGCCTCACCAGCGTGAAAAAGTTTACCCAGAAGATATCCACTACTTCATCGTTCCAGCCAGAAAGAAGGATGAAGAACTAATCATCTTCGGTCGTATAATTGGCGAGAGAAAGTTCGTTCCAGACTCTACTTCTCTCAAGCACAACACAGAAGCTGACTATGACTCTGGGAAAATACAACTTTTTTGGTATAGTTGGCAGGCCAAGAATATCATCCAGAACATGGGATATGACATGAAAAGCGACCAGGGGTTAAATTATGACCGGGTACGACGGTTGCCAATACGACACTTTGCTCCTTCCGGCAAACCCGAGAACTAATATCAATGAAATGATGTTGGTTTGGGTTATGTCACTCCTTCGACAACTCACGAAAGATTAGATGATGAAGCAGATCGTTGTTCTCATTCTTCTGATTCCTCCCTCTGGGACTCAGACTCCAGCATTAGCAACTTGTTCAAAGCAACTCTGTCCGTCAACATGATTCCCATTGACCAAATTACAGACGATGTCCAATCAATCGAGCTTAAACAATAGGCTCAAAAGATGGATACTAGGTGGGAGCTGCGCTTCGAACAACATGAACCAACTATCGAAGATAAAGTCATCCAAGTCAATTTAGGAGATGAATCATCTTTTAAACCAATCTTTATCAGCAAAATTCTATCTGGCGATGAACGCCAATCTCTTATACAGCTTATAAGAGAATACATCGATGTCTTTGCATGGAGTTATGAAGACATGCCAGGCCTGGACCCTAAAGTTGCCATGCACCGCTTGAATATTTTTTCTAAAGCTAAGCCAGTGAAGCAGCAACAACGACGATTCTGACCAGAGGTCATGGAGGCCATCTAAAATGAAGTCAAGAAGCTCATTGCCAGTGGATTTATTCACGAAGAACAACACCCTAACTGGGTCGCCAACATCGTTCCAGTCATGAAAAAAATGGTAAAGTTCGAGTCTGTATCGATTACCGTGATTTAAACTCTGCATGCCCGAAAGATGAGTTCCCTCTACCAATCACTGACGTAATGATCGACAATACTTGCGGCTTCGAGCGGATGTCCTTCATGGATGGGTTCTCAGGCTACAACCAGATTAAGATGTTCCCTGACGATAAGAAGCACACATCTTTTCGAACACCGTTGGGGGTATACTGCTATACGGTGATACCCTTCGGATTAAAAAATGCAGGGCGACATACCAACGAGCCATGAACATAATTTTTTGCGATCATTTGCGTAAAACAGTGGAGTGCTACGTAGACGATTTCGCAGTTAAAAGTCGTCTCAAGGGCAACCACCTCCAAGACTTGAGAATGGTGTTCGAACTAATGCGTGCACACCAACTCAAGATGAATCCAACCAAGTCTTTTCTGGGAGTCTCCAGCGGCAAGTTCTTTGGTTTCCTCATCACTTCAAAGGGTATACATCTTGACCCGGAGAAAGTGAAGGCTATTCTCGATATGCATCCTCCAAGAAACCTCAAAAAGCTACACGGACTACAAGGAAGGCTAGCCTACATCAGACGATTCATTTTGAGCCGTTCTGGAAGATGTCAACCATTCACTCAGCTCATGAAGAAAGGCGTATCTTTCGTCTGGACTGAACAATGTCAACGCGCATTCGACGACATCAAGAAGTATCTCATAAGCCCCCCAGTATTGGTAGATCCAATAATGGAAAAGCCTTACTTACTACATGTCCGCGCTATGGACCATTCTCTTGGCGCCCTCTTAGCTCAGAAGAATGAAGGCGACCATGAACAGGCAATCTACTACCTCAGCCGTACAATGGTGGGTGTCGAGCACAGATACACACCTGTGGAAAAGGAATGCCTTGTACTAGTATTTGCCATCCAGAAGACACGCAACTATATGTTTGGACAGACAATCCACATCATATCTAAAGTCAACCCTCTTAGAATACTCATGACTAAATCGAGCTCTCTCAATTTTCATTTAGCTACATGGGCAATAATGTTGACTCCATATGATATGCTCTTCGTTCCTCAGAAGGCAGTAAAAGTCCAAGCATTAGCTGATTTTTAACAGCTCATCCGGTGCCAGAATCTTCCAAACTCTACGACAAAATCTCCGATGAAGTAGTGGAGTCTAACACTGCAACAGAAAAAAATCCCCATTTGGCGAATGTTCTTTGACGGTACATCAAGAACAAGACCAAAAGAAAATATTATGGCCGGAGTTGGTGTCGCGCTCGTGTCACCTGATCATCTGGTTATTCATCGTGCATATTCTCTCATGGAACCATGCACCAACAATGTGGTCGAATAAAATATCCTATTAATCGGTATGCAACTGGCAAAACAACTGGGAGTTGACTATCTAGAAGCTTACGGCGATTCCAAGCTAATAGTTAGTCAGGTCAGAGGGGATTATGAAGTTCGTCAGGAAGATCCCATCCCCTATCACAGAGCAACAATCGAGTTGGCGTCTACGTTCACTGGATTCTTCATCGAGCACGTGCTTCGGCTACAGAATATAGAAGAAGATGCTATAGCTAGTCTCGCTGCTTCCTTGACCGTCCCTACCAATACTCAGCAGTCGATCACAATGTCTGGTCGAGAACTATTCTGTGTGAAAAATGTCTTACATATTCATCACAGTTACACAACAAAAACAAACGTCGATATTAAAGACTGGAGATTTCCTTTCATAGACTACGCCGTCTATGGAATCCTTTTCGAGGACCCAAAGGAAGCAGTGTCTATCCAAAGGCGAACCTTCAGATTTTACTACGATACAGCTACCAAGATGATGTACCGATGCTCTTATGATGGGCTACTGTTACGATGTTTATCAGGCACAGAAGCCAAACATGCACTCCGGGAGGCTCACGACGAAGTTTGTGGTGTACATCAACCGGGCCCCAAATTACAAGATCGCCTCAAACGAATGGGTTATTATTGGCCCACAATGATAGCAGATGCCGTTGAATATACAAAAAAGTGTAGGGCTTGTCAGCTTTACGCCAATTTTATTCATCAACCTTCGGAGTTTCTACACCCGACGGCAACATCCTGGCCTTTTGAAGCATGGGGCATGGATGTCATAGGACCAATCAGTCCGCCATCTTCCAGAGGACATCGGTTCATCCTAGCCATAACCGATTACGTCTCCAAATGGGCGGAAGCTTTACCGCTCACCAAAGTGAAGGCATCAAACGTGATCAGTTTTATCAAACATCACGTTATCTATCTCTTCGGTCTACCTCGCAGGATCATCCATGACAATGGTCCACAATTCGCAAGCCATGCATTCTATCGATTCTGCAATAGGAACCGAATCCAGAACGTAGCCTCTACTGCCTACAATCCAGCGGCTATCGGGCTAGCAGAAGCCTTCAATAAAACCATCATAAAACTTCTCAAAAAGTTTGTGTTTTCAAACAAGCATGATTGGAATGAGAAGCTCGACGAATGTTTATGGGCCTATCGTACAACGGTCCAGACTCCAACAGGCAGCACGCCATTCTCTCTGGGTTATGGGAGTGAAACAGTTTTTCCCCTAGAAATCCAGATTCCTTCTCTTCGAGTAGCCCTAGCCAGCGAGTTGACTACCGAAGAAAGCTACCGTCTGCGTCTACAGGAGCTCGAAGCACTAGACGAAAAATGCTTGTTAGCTCAGCAGCATATTGAGCTATACCAAGCACGCCTTTCCCGAGCCTTCAACAAAAAGGTAAAAGAAAGAATCTTCCAAGTCGATGATCTAGTCTTAGCAGTGAGAAGATCAATAGTCATGACACACAAAACAAAAGGAAAATTCCAGCCTAGATGGGAAGGTCCTTTCATCATAGAATCAGTGTATTCAAATGGTGCATACCGACTAACGAAGCCTGATGGTGACTTGCTCATGATGCCTATCAACGACAAGTTCCTGAAGAAATACGATGTGTAACCTTTTTTACATAATGTTCACATATGTTCAGTCATGTAAATATACAGTGCGATGTTTATGTGATTCAAAAATTATTTAACTATTATCCATATTTCAAGAGTCTTGAATACGCCTTGGATAATAGGCCCTCTAAAATATTTTCCCAGTGGAATCATTCCCATTTTTGACTCTATCCGAACTCGATTTGACGAAAACAAGTCACGTCCCTATTACCTCTGAATTATTTTTTGATAATTATTTTCCCAGTGGAATGATTAAGAAATGTTTTGCCATGTCCATATAACCTCTGAGCAAAGCATTCGTCAAGGATAATCACGTCCATACTACCTCCGAATTATCTACTCCCACCTAACGTTATATATCTTTCCACGTCCATACTACCTCTGGTCAGATATAGAACATCCTCTGCTATTACGTCCATATTACCTCTACTAGCAGCTTTGTTCAACTTATTATCTATATTAAAAAAACTTGAATATAAAACGAATAATAGGTCCACGTCAAAATTCCCCAACGGAATACCCACCAGAAGTATCCTTGCTACGTCCACATTACCTCTAGTTCTGATATTTCACAAAACCATATTCACCTTGAAAAGATTCTTTATTCTTTACTTGAACGTCTATCAAGAGACAGAAAAAAGGTGCAAGAGCCGTGACGGTTGGAAAAAAAAGAGTTACAAAGAATCTAAGGGATACACAGGCAATTGATGTTGTCCCTTAGAGCCGCGATTTCAGCTTCAGACTTCGCGGTAGCTCGACGGCGCGCCTCTTCTTGGCAAGCAGCTTCATCCTCGAAAAGGATCAGACTTAGATGTTCTCCCTCCAACTTCGCCAGCTGTTCTTCTAAATGGACAGAAGTGGTGACGGTCATGGCAGCCTGAGCCAAATAATCCTCCTGCTCAGATGTTGTCACCCTCAAGTCGGTTTCCAGTTGGGCGATCTCGTTTTGGATCTGCGTAATGTGATTATACTTTTTGGTGATCTGTGCAGCCAGTTTATTCTTCGAGACAGCACACGCCTCACTTGCAGCATTGAACTGACCATACTGGTCAGCCAATTCACCGATCTCTCGAACGAGGGCATCCTTCCTCGCCTGGAAAGTGGCCTTTTCCTCTGCAAGAGCCGTCATCAAGGCCTCTTCTTCTGCACAAAACAGCGACATCGGGCTCCGCTGCTTGATATCCCGGAAACTGGCTACCTGACCCTCCAGGTCATTCAGAACTTTCCTCAGAGTATTGGCCCGCTTTTCATAACATGCAATGCTCTCGAGGGCCGCCATTTGGCATTCGACAACAGCCTTCACAGGGCCAAAGGCAACATTCTGATTCAGGACTCCAGGAAGCTTCACTTTCAGCACAGAGTAGAAAGCTTTGACTACTTCCTGGGCCATCTCGTCATTTTCAGTGGAGGTCATCGGAGAGAAATCTTGGAGAGTTTCTTCCGCTCCAGGAAGGGGTACCTGATAAGAAGTCGAACCTGACTAGAAAATCCATTCCACCAAAAACTACTACTGATTATCATGCGTCACGTCCACATTACCTCTGATACCGATAGTCTTCCGACTTGACCCCTGTACCCAACCCGGGATAAAAGACACGGTGTCAAGACCACAAAACCTATCACGTCCATATTACCTCTGTTGTGTTTTATTTCAAATCTATTTGCTTGCATTCCCAGATGCACAAAGGAGAAATAGGTCCAAACAAAAAAAGAGAGGGGTCCTCCAGCGGGATACCCTTTACACAAATATTGTATTAGGCCCTCTAATACAAGCGCCACAGATATCACAAGCAAAGAATGGAGTGAATGTATTCTGTTTATTCAATATCAGTTACATTTATAAGACTACATCAACAGCAAAAAGAAAAGAAGAAAAAATCCACTACTCATCAGCAACACATAGTTTGGTCAGTATGGCAGCACTATGCCTTCGTTAAAAAGCAGTTCTGTGGCCCTCAAAATAAGTCATGTTTTACTGCTGAGAAGCAAACAAGGCTGTTGAACCTTCGAGAAGCTACACGAAGGAGGGCAAATATAGCATGCTAAAAATATCTACAAATAGTGATTTTCTCTCCTCCGTATTTCGGATGTCCTAAGCCCGTTCCTCCAAGAGGCTATACCTTCAAAACAATATCTCTAGTGTTGCTTTTACCCACTTGAAGAATCGTGAAAATAGAACTTTCACAATGACGCCCAACCATTGTCCGACTCTCCGATGTATAAAGGTTCTTCCTACCATCTGAGAAAATTCCTTCCAAAGTACGAAGAGTTCTGAGCTCTCTGATGTGTGTGTCAAGTGTTGCGTCTTCACCATGTCCAAAATCGTCGATACCGGTCCTGGAGAAATTTGCTAGCCAGATCCCTACATAATATGAAAAGGGACAGAAGAGAAAGTCAGACTCAGAAATCTGCAGGAAAAACAAAGTGCTGAAGGGATCTTATGCGCCCAGAGGACTATGCACCCAAAACAAATAAGTGGGCGCATAACATACAAGAGTACGTAGGCGCATAACATACAAACAACATGTGGGTGCATATCATGGCAACTTGTGGGCGCATAACACACTACAGTGTTGGCACATGACTTCTGTGGGCGCATAATGATGCTCACAGAAGTATGTTGCCTTAGGCGCATGCGTCCAGGCAGAAGAAAAGTCTGAGCGTCGCAAATTAACGCTCGAGACTTCGTTTTTGAGGCGTGGCCTCACCCAGAATCGGGTCCTAGACTGGAAAAGATGCTGCCGCAGGAGAAAAGCCACTCAGTGCAGCCCCCTTACCCTTCGTGGATCTCTTGGCGACCTTGGGAGACATGGTTCTTAAAGAAAGAAGATGAAGGGTCTTTGTGAAAGTTCTAAGAGAGTAGAATAATGAACTTTCACTTTCCTTCAGAGCCTATTTATAGGCATGGGCCATACCCTATGTGCCCCCTATTTTCTATGCGCCCATTGTGCAGTATACGCCCACAATAGCCTATGCGTCCACGTGAAGGTCCAGCCTCTTGCATACTATGCGACTGCCACTTGCTGACGTGGACGACGTATGAAGGATGGACCTCTTCAACTTCCACCCTGATGAATCTGTCAGTTCAAATTTTCGAGGAAGATCTCAACAGTCGTCTCCCTGACAGGCTGGCAAAACGCTATACACCCAAAGAGAGGGCCGTACTATGCTCCTACTACATCACAAGAAGACGGTCCATGCTTCTTTTAAAGTATTTCAAACTCGTTCAAGTATCGAAAACTTTGAAGGGGGTATTGTAGAAGCATGAAAATTTCAGCAAATGAAACCTTATGCGCCCAAATCGATGAGGACATATGCGCCCAGGTCATCCTGTGAAGCTCTATGCGCCCAAGTCATCCTATGAAGCTCTATGCGCCCAAGTCATCCTATGAAGCTCTATGTGCCCAAGTCGTCCTGTGAAGCTCTATGCGCCCAAGCCACCCTGTGAAGGAGGGCGCATAGCCTGAAACAGGGCTATGCGCCCAAGCCAAACTCGGTCAAAGCTATGATCAAAATGTGCACCGAAGCGTACGACCACGTCAGTCTCCACGAGCAGTCGTGCACCGAAGCATGCGGCCACGTCAACACCACGACCAACCTACGATCTCGCAGCCTGCATGCGCCTACACCCTATGCGCCCAAGGCAGGACTATGCGCCCACATAAAAACCAGTATGTTTTTTCATGTGGGCGCATAACATCATTCTAGCTCAAGAACTACTACAAAAAGGGGTCTTATCCCTCTTCAGAAGACGGAACGGGGAGCATTTTCAAGAGCCAAATTGCTGCACTTCTTGTCAGTGACCCGAGAGTTAGCAATTTTCTTAGGTTTTCTCTCACTTTTGTAATCGAAGTGTCAACGGAGTAAAGGAGCAACTGCTGCTCGATCTCCATCGTCCCATTCCCCAGAATTCTTTTTTGTACTCGGGGATCCTCAATGCAGGATCTCTCAGGTGTACTCGATTTGTGGTACCTTACGCCAATAAAGAAAAGACAGTATTTCTTCTTCTTTTTGTGTGTGTCCACAAGCACGAGTTGACAAGTAAACGTTATTAGCACAAGAAGGGTCTAGAGGCAAGAATAAGTGAGTTATCAGTGCGATAACACGGTGATGGTTTAGAGACACAAGTAGGCGAGGCGTCTATGTCCTAAAATTGATCCTAAGGCAAGAATAGAAAGACAATCATAAAGGTTTTATGTTGCACAAAGTAAATGTACATGTTGATTTATTTTGTATGGGTGGGCAAGGAGCTCACTCCACCAGTATAGTTAAGTACTGACACCCATACAGTTTCTATGTACAGGCACAGATAGAAGCTCGTTAGCACGGAGCTCGCTTGGATGCGTCGAGGCATAGAGTTCTTTGGCGTTTCGAGACGTGCGACCGCATGGAGTATGGACTTATATGGGACATAATATATGGACATCGCCTTCCGAAGCATCCGCTGGCTCGTCAAGCTTCGTATTGAGAAATGAGAGAGAGCTGAGTAACTTGTAACTTGAGTGAAGTGTGAGACTGACTGATTGTAATCATGGCCTCGTGCCACTCTTGTAATCCTTGTTCAATATCAATAAAGAGCCTCTTTTGTCGAAATTGTGTTTTGGTTCTAACTTTCCTCTGGTTTATTCAATATTTCTGCTTTGGGTCTTCTGTGCGACGACCCATCACTTAGCCTGTAATCGACCGTTATGGAACCTGCCTTGCGTGAGCGCAATCTAGGCTCATACGACATCACGCCTTAGCGAGGACGATCGGTCCTACCGGATCGGGGCGTGACAGGATCCGAAGGAGTTTCTGAGTTGCACACCAAAACTGATCACGGCCGAGCAAAATATAGCCCTTTGTATGATGCCGACGGAGGAAGAAGTAGAAAGATCCATCAAATCTCTTAACCCGCATAGCTCGCCCGGTCCTGGCGGCTTCACTGGTTTCTTCTTTACTTATTGCTGGCTCATTATAAAGAATGATCTGATGGCGTCTATAAATGATTTCTTTTTGGGGGATACAACTTTCGGAAGGTATCACATCGGCTAATTTAATTCTGCTTCCTAAAAATTCTAAATCTATGTGCTGCCAGGATTTTTGCCCTATAAGTTTGAGTAATTTCACTCATAAAATTATCTCCAAACTTCTGGCGGAAAGGCTATCTATTGTGCTTCTGTCTATCATATCTAAGGAGCAATCGGGCTTCATGAAAGGGAGATGCATTCACAAGAATATTAGTATGGCTCTTGAAATCATCGAGTCCATAGATAACAAAGTTATCGGGGGAAATGTGGCCATTAAGCTGGATATGTCTAAATCTTATGACCGGGTTCTTTGGCATTTCCTTTTGTGTTATGCGCAAGCTCGATTTCAGTGAGACCTGGATTGACCTTGTCTTTAAGGTCATTTCAAACTGTTGATACTCTTTTTCCATAAACAGAAAGACGGGTGGCTTCTACAAGTCGGCCAGAGGCCTTCGACAGGGAGATCCTTTATCCCCAGCTCTCTTTATTTTAGCACATGACATGTTGAGCAGAAGAACATCATATATGAGTCTATAGGGTCGCATCAAGCAATTCTCTGAACGGAGGAATGGTTTGTGGGTTACTCATTTTTTTACGCGGACGATAGTTTGCTTTTCACTAATGGCGGCCATGAAAGTGTTAACTGCCTTATGTCTATTCTCAAGGAGTACTCTGAAGTTTCCGGTCAGGTCATCAACATGAATAAGTCTTCTCTGATTGTCTCCAATAAACCACACATGAACATTCAAGCGGATAGCATAGCAGCTAGAACGGGGCTCAACATCACTTAACTCCCTATTCAATACATGGGCTTACCATTATTCAAAGGCAAGGCCAAGCCGGAATACTTCTTGGAGTTGGCGGACAGATTCAAGAAGAAAATTTTTGGATGGCGGGGGAAGCTTCTGTCTTTCATAGGTAAAATAACTCTCATAAATAGTGTCCTCACCGCTTCAGATTCATGCTCTTTTTCGTTATCAAAGTTCCTAACAAATACTTCAATAACTTGGAGAGAATTATGGCCGATTTTCTATGGAATTCGAATGAGCGCCACCGGAGAAGATGGGTCTCCTGGAAATTCGTCTGTCGTCCTACGGAGGAAAGGGTTTGGGGATTAGATCCATGCCTCAAATTATGCAGGCCTTGCATGCAAAGCGTTGTTGGGTTCTCATCAAAGGGGAATCCTTCTGGGCCCAATACATGCTATAGAAAATGTTGGGTTTTTAGCCTTTAGTTTTGGTTTTTAGTCCCACATCGGCTAGAAAAGAATGTGTATCTCCATATATATGAGTCTTTGCTCTTTATGGAGATGTACATGTAGTGCACATGGGTATGTGCCATGTGGGATTAATTATTAATGGTATAAAGGCTTAATCAACAATTAAGAAGCTGTAAGCTTTTTGCTCTTGGAAATTTATTTCCATGGAGCTAAGCTCCGTAGGAGCTTAGCGACTCGGACTCGGACTCGGACTCGGGCTCGGGCTCGGACTCGGGCTCAAGGGCTCATGAGGCGTAACGTGGCATTTTGTTGGCACACTTTGCACTTAGCACGTCAGCTGCAGTGTACGCAGCGTACACAGCGTGCATAGAGTATGCAGTGTGCGCAGCGTACGCAGTGTACGTAGAGTACGTATGTGCATATGGCTGGCTGCATATTAGAGCGGGAACAGTTGCAGCAGTTGCTGCACGTTCAGGAGTGGTTCAGCCACTACCCTGAAGTTCAGGCAACTGCTTGGCAACCGCCCCGTGGGCTATATATGCAGGTTCTCTCCTCTCTCTCAGTGTTGGAGAAATCAGAATTCTTGGGAGAAAACTCTAAGTGTTCTTTAACACAACAGAGTAGTAAGTGTGTTTTTTAACACAAACACTAGTACTGTTTAGTACGCGTGGGTTCTGTTACTTCAGAAACAGAGAGAGAAGAGTAGAGCCATTGCCAGAGGAGTTCGCCGTCTTCCGAGGAGTCAGAAGAGCAGAAGTGTTCCAAGGTTTTTCGTCAACCTTGCTGGTTCCTGGAAGCTGTTCGCAGAGGACGAATAAAGCTTTGAGCAACGGTGATCATTCACCCCAGCAATTATATCTCTCGCCTGTCACCCTTCTGTTGCCCTTAGCAGTTCTGTCAGTATCTTCTTTTTAGAAGGCACTACTGCCAGTTTGCTACGATCACGAAAATCTCTTTAGATTATTCGTAAATTACGATATCTTTTTAGATCTCGTAATTTGCAGAATCCTTCTGGATCTCTGTTGTAAAACCTTCTTTAAGGAATTGCATTTGAAACATTATCTTTACAACTGTTTCAGTTTCTGTATTTTCTATCGAAAAGCGTGCCCCGACGTTCCCGGCAATAACAATCTCAAAGCTTTATTGCTACGATGGAAAATATTAATGCTTCACTCCTCAATACTGACTTTTGCAAATTAGAAAAGTTTGATGGAGAGCATTATCAAATCTGGAAGAGGAAGGTTTATCTCACTCTTCAACTTAGAGACGTTGATCACGTATTGCCTGAAGAGGAACCTACTGTTCCAGATACTGGGTCTGCTGTCGCAATCTCTACGGCTACTAAACTTCAGGCCAAGTGGAGAAGGGAGAATAGCATTTGCAGGTTGCTTATCCTGAATGCTATGGAGGATTCCCTAGCAGAATCCTATTCTAAGAAGAATATCGCTAGAGACATATAGGAGTCTCTAGAAAAACTATACGAAGAAGACAAGAACAGGAGCAAAATATTTGTGGTTGAAAAATATCACAAATGGCTCTTTGAGGACGACAAGTCCATGCTACCGCAGGTCAAAGAATTTCTGAAGCTGCGACAGAAGTTGGAAGACGAGGCTATGCCCCTCCCCGACAAGTTTGTTGTTGGAGGGATTGTCTCAAAGCTCCCCGCTGGGTGGAGTAAGTTCTATACAAACATGCATAGGAAGAAGCTGGAGATCACCCTTGAAGATCTCCTGCAAGAAATGTATGTTGAAGACCAGATGAGGGCTCAACATAAAGTTGACACGCTTTCCAAGCAGATGGCTAACACAAACTTAGTTTCATCAAAGGAACAAAAGGGAAAGGAAAAGCGTGCAGATTTCCAGAAGAAGAAGAAGAACCCTAACAACTTGAATGTTAAGGGAACTTCTTTCAAGTTAAAGAAATCTAAGGCAAAGATGCCTTGTTTCAAGTGTGGCCAGTTGGGCCATTTCAAAAGTGAATGCACAGCACCGACCAAGAATTCAGAGCAAGGTGAGCCTAGCAAAGTCTCATTGATTATTGATGTAATTGCTATGATTGGACAGATTGATGCTGTAGGATCTAATTCAGACTGGTGGGTAGATACTGGAGCCACCTGCCATGTCTGCTCCAGTAAGGAGTGGTTCACCACCTACACACCCACTTCTGAAGCGGTTGTGATGGCGAACCAAGCACAAGCTAAAGTTCTAGGGATCGGGACGGTTATTCTGAAGCTGACTTCTGGCAAGTCTCTGACGCTTCAAGGCGTGAAGCACGTACCTGCTATCGCCAAGAACCTGATCTCGGGAGGCTTACTCTGCAATGCAGGCCTCAGGATGGACATCAATGCTGGCCAGATGGTGATGTCTATCAAGGAAACATATTTCGGGAAAGCTTTTTATACCGAAGGAATGTTCAAGATTCAGCTTGTAAATCAGTCCAATGTAATTAATATAATTAATGAAATCACTCCTTCTGCTTATACTCTTGAGTTGTGGCATAATAGGCTAGGACATGTTCATTGTAAACGAATAAACAGAATGTCTAGTCTAGGACTTATCTCCAAGTGTGGGGATAAGGTAGAGAAATGTGAAGTTTGTGCTCAAACGAAGATCACAAGGAAACCCTTTCCTCGGGTTAATCGAAGTACAGATCTTCTGGAGTTGGTACACTCAGATATCTGTGACTTCAAACAGTTCTCTACAAAGGCCAGGATGAAGTATTTCATAACCTTCATCGACGACTTCTCAAAGTATGCGTTCGTCTACTTGCTGAAGGCTAAAGACGAAGCATTCGAGAAGTTCAAGGAGTTCAGAGCCGAAGCTGAGCGACAGACTGGAACATAGAATTGTTCTGTAAGGAACATGGAATTGTCAATGAGACTACGGCTCCGTTCTGTAAGGAACATGAAATTCGCATCGTTCTGTAAGGAATATAGAAGGAACATGGAATTCGTATCGTCAAAAGGATAAGAAGTGATCGAGGTGGGGAGTACAGGTCTCATGAATTCGCATCATTCTGTAAGGAACATAGAATTGTCAATGAGACTACGGCTCCGTACTCTCCTCAATCAAACGGAGTAGCTGAGAGGAAGAACAGGACGTTGACAGAAATGATAAATTTAATGTTGTTGACTGATGGCCTTCCTAAGTGCTACTGGGGAGAAGCTACATTGACGGCCACTTATATTCTAAATAGAGTGCCTCATGCAACTTCAGACGTTACTCCTCATGAACTCTGGTTCAAGGTTAGACCTAACTTGAATGTCATTCGAGTGTGGGGGTGTCTGGCGTATGTCAAGCTTCCAGATCTAAAGATTCAGAAACTTGGGATAAGGACTACAAAGACGATCTTCTTGGGGTATGCCGAGAAGAGTGATGCTCGAAGATTTCTTGATATTGAGTCAAATCATATCATTGAATCTCGCGATGCAGAATATTTTGAAGATAAGTTTGCAAGGCACAAATATATTGTTCTTTCAGATGTTTCGGAGAATAATGAGGGTGCACAAGAGACTGAAGTCTTCAATGAAGATGTGGTCCAAGAAGATGTTGTTGTTGAAACAACGGTTGAACCAGAACAAGCTGAGCCGTCAGCTAAGCGTGTGAGGAGGCCGAAGGACTTTGGAAGTGACTTTGTCACCTATCATGTGGAAGCAGATCCACTTACCTATGATGAGGCGATGAAGACCAGAGACGCGGTTTTCTGGAAGGAGGCGATTGACAATGAGATTGATTCCATCACCTCAAATAACACTTGGGTGTTGGTTGATCTTCCTGAAGGAGCGAAACCCATCAGATGCAAATGGATCTTCAAGAAGAAGATGAAAGCAGACGGAACTATTGACAAGTTCAAGGCTAGGTTGGTAGCCAAGGGGTTTTCTCAGAAGCAGGGGATTGACTATTTTGACACATATGCTCCAGTAGCCCGGATGACCACTATCAGAATGTTGATTGCTCTCGCAGTAATAAATAAGATGGTGATACATCAGATGGATGTGAATACGGCTTTTCTAAATGACGAGCTGACCGAAGAGATTTACATGCAACAGCCAGAGGGATTTGTCATCAAAGGTCTTGAAGACAAAGTCTGCAAGTTGGTGAAATCCTTGTACGGTCTTAAACAGGCTCCCAAGATGTGGCATGAGAAATTTGACAAAGTTATAAGGTCAAATGGCTACATGGTCAGCGATACGGACAAGTGTGTTTATACGAAGTTCGTTGATGGAAGAGGTGTGATCGTTTGTCTGTACGTGGACGACATGCTTATCCTAGGTACGGATATTAGATGTGTCACGGAGACAAAGAAATTCATCTCAAGCAAGTTCAGTATGAAGGACTTGGGGGAAGCTGATGTGATCTTAGGGATCAAGATCATCCGGACAGACACTGGACTAGCACTGTCACAGTCTCATTATATTGAGAAAATAATCACTCGTTATGGGTATCGGGATCTTCCAAGGATCGATACGCCGTACAGGTGTGATCTGAAGCTGAAGCCTAATTCAGGGGAAAGCGTCAGGCAGCTGGAGTATGCAAGCATAATCGGGAGTTTGATGTATACTACTACTGCCATAAGGCCTGACATAGCTTTCGCCGTGGAAATGCTGAGTCATTTTACGAGCAATCCAGGTGTTGAACACTGGAAAGCTGTGGAACGGGTTATGAGAGATCTCAAGAAGACTCAGACATATGCACTGTACTACAGCGGAGATCCGTCGGTAGTGGAAGGCTTCAGTGATTCCAGTTGGTGCTCAGAGGTGGAGAACGAGAGGTCCACAGGTGGATACATTTTCACAATGGGTGGAGCTGCTATATCGTGGAAGTCGAAGAAGCAGACTATGCTCTCACGGTTATCCATGGAATCTGAGTTCTTTGCACTTGATACCGCAGTCGAGGAAGCAGAATGGCTTCGGGAGCTCATGTATGATCTTTCAGTGGTTGGGGCACAAATACCGGCGATACCGATATACTGCGACAACCAGGCGACTGCGACGGTGGCATCAAATGACCTTTTCAATGGAAAGAGAGGACTGTACGGTTGAAGCACAGGGCAGTACACGATCTTATCAAGAGAGGCGTTATTGCAGTAATTGATGTTCGGAGTCAGGAGAACCTGGCGGATCCGTTCACCAAGGGCCTCAAGCGCCAGCTGGTCGATGACACAGCTTGTAAAATAGGCTTGAAGGCATTCTGATATTGTATTATTGTATTCCTACCATAAAGTTTTATGCTATTAGTTCAAAGATTTATCTACTAGGCATCTAGCTTTTGGTTCAAGGGAGGACCACTAATCGGAAGAATATCAGAAACGGTGGGTACATATTCTATTGGGCATGGAGAGGTTACGGACCTATAACCACTGTTATCTACTGTTGTTTTCTGCGGAAAACAGGTCCTGTGGGAGGTTGGCTTAAATACCTTAATGAGTTCTCAGGCATTTGGAATGTCTGGTATGCTTTACAGGAAGCATGGTAGCACAGCACTACAAGGAGTGTGACTCCATGCTATGTGTGGCGGTGACTCTACCATGAGGTTCTCGAAGGAGGTAAAGCCTCGGCTATGTTAGCCAAGTCACAGCGGCATAGCACCGTAAATATGCAGTTGGCCTAATGCTGTATATTGAATTAAAGAGGGATGTAGTCAGCACTACAAAGAGGAGGTGTTCCTCATGTTATGGGTGGCACGATACCACAATGAGGTAAACCTGGCTAGGGATAAAGCCTCGGCCTTGCAAGCCATGTCGTAGCGGCCTAACACCGCACAGAAGCGTAAGGCTTCATGCTGGGTAGTTTGGCACTACAAAGGGGCTAGACCTCATGCTACGGGTAGTATGACACTACGATGAGGTTCCCGGTGATTCGGGGTAAGGTCCTCGGCTTAAGGCCATCTCATAGCGGCGTAGCACCGCAAAGAAAGCGTTGGACGCTTCATGCCATGTCTCTTTAATAAAGAACTCACCTATAGTGTATGGACAAAGAGATATCAGGCCGTCTCTTGAGGGTAAACTTGTAGACGCCCAATATAATACACTGAAACCAGGCTGGCACACGACCTTAAATGTGCAGCCAGAAGCACATGTAACTACATTATGTGAGTGGAAAGAATTTTAGCTATGATGCAGAATTCAAGGCTTAGTCCATTCTTGTATTATAGTTTGATTTTTGACTCACGTGGGAAGATTCAAGTCTTAAGTGGCATCTATCCTAAAAGCATAATGGACAGTCACTGTGGAGAATACTAGTACTCATATATATAGAGATGTGTGGGGGATTGTTGGATTTTTAGCCTTTAGTTTTGGTTTTTAGTCCCACATCGGCTAGAAAGGAATGTGTATCTCCATATATATGAGTCTTTGCTCTTTATGGAGATGCACATGTAGTGCACATGGGTGTGTGCCATGTGGGATTAATTATTAATGGTATAAAGGCTTAATCAACAATTAAGAAGCAGTAAGCTTTTTGCTCTTGGAAATTTATTTCCATGGAGCTAAGCTCCGTAGGAGCTTAGCGACTCGGACTCGGACTCGGACTCGGGCTCGGGCTCGGACTCGGGCTCTCATGAGGCGTAATGTGGCATTTTGTTGGCGTACTTTATACTTAGCACGTCATCATCGTCGCTAGACGCATAGTGCGCTTAAGTTGCACTCGTTGCACGAGCCACTTGCGCGACCACGTTGTGCAGCCCGTTACGCGAGCCCAGTTACGCTGGCCCAGTTACGCAGCCCAGTATGCAGCCCAGTACGCCCAGTACGCGTAGTGTACGCAGCGTACGCAACGTGCGTAGAGTGTGCAGTGTGCGCAGCGTACGCAGTGTGCGTAGAGTGCGTATGTGCGTATGGCTGGCTGCATATTAGAGCGGGAACAGTTGCAGCAGTTGCTGCACGTTCAGGAGTGGTTCAGCCACTACCCTGAAGTTCAGGCAACTGCTTGGCAACCGCCCCGTGGGCTATATATGCAGGTTCTCTCCTCTCTCTCAGTGTTGGAGAAATCAGAATTCCAGGGAGAAAACTCTAAGCGTTCTTTAACACAACAGAGTAGTGAGCGTGTTTTTTAACACAAACACTAGTACTGTTTAGTACGCGTGGGTTCTGTTACTTCAGAAACAGAGAGAGAAGAGTAGAGCCATTGCCAGAGGAGTTCGCCGTCTTCCGAGGAGTCAGAAGAGCAAGAGTGTTCCAAGGTTTTTCGTCAACCTTGCTGGTTCCTGGAAGCTGTTTGCAGAGGGCGAATAAAGCTTTGAGCAACGGTGATCATTCACCCCAGCAATTCCATCTCTCGTCTGTCACCCTTCTGTTGCCTTTAGCAGTTCTGTCAGTATCTTCTTTTTAGAAGGCACTACTGCCAGTTTGCTACGATCACGAAAATCTCTTTAGATTATTCGTGAATTACGATATCTTTTTAGATCTCGTAATTTGTAGAATCCTTCTGGATCTCTGTTGTAAAACCTTCTTTAAGGAATTGCATTTGAAATATTGTCTTTACAACTGTTTCAGTTTCTGTATTTTCTATCGAAAAGCGTGCCCCGGCGTTCCCGCCAATAACAGAAAATATGGAGATCCGTCGACTCCGGATTATAAGCTGCCACACTCGCCCTCCTTGCTTTGGCGGTCTATGATGCTTGTTTTTGAAAAAAACGAACGTCCATTGTCGTTGGCTTATTGGGAGGGGAAATGTCCCACTATGGGAGGTCAATTAGAGCGGTTAGGTTATTCATAAGCTGGCTAGGATCAGGTATATTCCGAACATTTGGCAAATTATTATATCTCCTAACATTCGCTCCTGAACTGGGTCTTTAGTTAACACCCGGAGATTGTTCCCCCATACGGCTAATTGCATCTAGTCGAGCTTGTGTTGATCGACGCCCCCGATCGTATTGTCTAGACTCTCTTCCAATATGACGAATTTGAGACCAAGTCCTTTTGGGAGCATTACAGGACCCGCTACAATACTTCTAAATGGGCGGGCTGTTACTGGAATAAATATATCCAACCTCATATTGGAGCATTCCAATGGCGTTTGAGTCGTAACGCTATTCCGGTGGAGGCGAGATTGTGGACAATGGGTTTCAAACTTGCTTCCAAATGTGTTTGTTGTTCCAACCCGGCAGAGGAAACTATTGATCACCTCTTCGTTCTCAGCGAGACAGCTCTGGCCTTTGGCAACATTTGTTCGAGGTCTGCCATATGACGACTTCTACAAATATCGAGCAACTCGTCGAGGTATGGCTTAAAGATTTATCCATACAAAATCCTATTGATGTTAGCAGGAACATCATTTTTGCATCATGTTTGTGGGAAATATGGAAACAAAGAAATGCTATCATCTACAACAAAGGAAGGGCGAATAGCAAGGAGATTATATGTCGTGTCTCTTATATTTTACAACAATCGGCTGCTGCTCATAAGCAATTTCATGAGGAGGAGGCGGGGCAACCTGCCACTAGCAATGTCTCCCACGTCCAGAAGAAGGTCTGGAGACCGCCTACTGCCGGCTTCAAGTTCAATTTTAGCGGCTGCTCTAGAGAAGCCCCTGGCTCCACCGGGGGTAGAATTATTCGGGACACGCATGGAGGTATGGTAAGCGCCTTCTACAAAGTTTTTGAACATGGTTAGTCCCGGGGCTTGATCAAAGATGGTAGACTAGATGTCGAGATCAGAGGTTCATACAAACGTTTTACCTTCTGATAATTCTCGAGATCCAAGAGGAACACTATAATATGAATCTGATTACAAAAGCAACAATAATCAGAAAATAAATCTCACGTTCTTCCTCGCAATCGTAGTTGCTGACGGACAGAACTGAGTTCAGAAAATAAATATCACATTTTTCCTAGCAATCGCAGTTGCTGACGGACAGAACTGAGTTACAACTTAGATGAAGGAGAAGAAAGAAGAAAGAAGAAGAGGAAAGGTTCTTGCTAGGGTGATTAAGATCACCGTCGCTCAAACCATGATTCGCCCCAACACGATCTGCTCCCAGAAACCAGCAAGTTCACGAAGAACTTCTGGAACGCTCGTAAGTCAATATTTGAGACTTGAACGAGCTTCCTGGACTTTACGGACTCCCTTTAACTCTCTTCTTTGGTGCATCTTCCAAAGGAAGCCAAGGGGCTCTATTTATAGAGTGGAGTGAGACTTTACCTCTTCTCCTATCCGATGTGGGACTAAAATACCAATACTTAAAAATAGAGTTTGATATTTTAGATCATCCCACAATCAGTATAGAAGTGTGCCAGTCCACGCCTACCCCCCGAACACTCTCGTGCATGCACAAGACATCCTGGAGTCCGTGCCCGAGTCTGAGTCTGCACAACAAAAATCAACTTGTATCCTTGTTAGAATTAATCCTTTTTCCTTCTAGAAAAATACTCCCACATGGCACACACTTGTGCCCCACCATACCTCATGTGCACACCTCAACACAAGCAATGTATTATATTGAGATACTCACCATTTGGTGTAGCCGATGTGGGACTATCTTTCCTAGTCCAAAGGCAAAAACACCAACAATCCCCCACATATCTTAATATATGGGTTGAGCGTTTTCCATAGTGACTGCCCATCATGCATTATGAGAGATGTCGCTACGACTTGAATCTTCCTGTATAGGTTAAATAACAACATGATACAAGAATGGAATAAGTCTTGAATTCTGCACCATAACTGTAATTTTTCCTACTCACATAATGACATCAACGGTGCTTCTGACTGCACATTAAAGTCCTTGTGCCAGCCTGGTTTCAGTGTATAATTTTTGGGCGTCTACAAGTTTACCCTCAAGAGATGGCCTGATATCTCTGTCCATACACTATAGGTGAGTTCTTTATAAAGAGTTATGGCATGAAATATTGCACTTCTTTGCGGTGCTACGCCGCTATGACATAGGTTAAAGTCGAGGCTTTACCCCACCTGGGTACCTCATCGTAGTGTCATACTACTGTAGCATGAGGTCACAAGCCTCTTTGTAGTGCCAAACTACCCAGCATGAAGCCTTGTGCTTCCGTGCGGTGTTACGCCTCTATGACATGGCTCGTGAAGCCGAGGCTTTACCCTACCTGGTACCTCTTCGTGGTGTCATGCCACTGTAACATAAGGACATCGTCCTCTTTGTAGTGCTGTCTACCTCTCTTTATTACGATTATTATACAACATTAGGCTACCTGCCTATTTGCGGTGCTACTCCGTTGTGACTTGGCTCACAAAGCCGAAGCATTACCCCTAACCGGGAACCTCATGGTGGAGTCACCCCACTATATCATGGAGTTACACTCCTTATAGTACTGTGCTACCGTGCTTCCTGTAAAGCACTCCAGGCATTCACTCTGTCTGAGAACTCATTAAGGCATTTAAGCCAACCTTCCAACAGGATCCATTTTCTGCAGAAAATAACAGTAGACAACAGTGGTTGTAGGTTCGTAACCTCTCCATGCCACAGAGGATAAGTACCCACTGTTCCTGATATTCTTCCGATTAATAGTCCTCCCTTGAACCAAAAGCTAGATGCCTAGTAGATTTCTCTTTGAACTAATAGCATAAAACTTTATGGTAGGAATGTAATAACACAATATCAGAATGCCTTCAAGCCCATTTTACAAGCTGTGTCATCGGCCAGCTGGCGCTTGAGGCCCTTCGTGAACGGATCCGCCAGGTTCTCCTGACTCCGAACATCAATCACTGCAATGACACCTCTCTTGATGAGATCGTTCACTGCCCTGTGCTTTAATCGCACAGTTCTCTTCTTCCCATTGAAAAGATCATTTGATGCCACCGCTGCAGTCGCCTGGTTGTCGCTGTATATCGGAATTGCCGGTATCTGTGCCCCAACCACTGGAAGATCATACATGAGCTCCCGAAGCCACTATGCTTCATCTGCTGCGGTATCAAGTGCAAAGAACTCAGATTCCATGGATGACCGTGTAGCTCCCCTTCCCGAATTTTTTTTTGAAATATTTATTTATTTGATTTAAATGGTGATTTTTAAATTTATACTTTTATAAATAATTAATTAGTTAATTATTACGGTAGATGACTTTAGCCATGGTTGAGTTTTGAGGTACCAAACGACTATGAATCAAGGCACGTATAGTGCAGTGGCGTGCTTTGACTAGTGTATTAGCCATGCCAAGGAAGGCCGAGCCATAGTGATGTTCTAACTAGAAAAACCAGGCCAAGTTGCGACTTGACACCCATTAAATGATTTAATTAGTTTTTCTATAATTATGACTTTTTAGGAGACTCGGTGAGACCGAACTAGCCCGGACTGGGCCCAAACAGAGCCTAAGCCCATGTAGTCATGTAGTGTGTGCCATGGTGTCCATGTAGATACATATTTCATAATCTAGTTAAATCGTGCAAATAAGTATTATTGTTTGTTATAAAGAATTGTTATATAGTATAGGTTACTCACTATGCATTTGATAATTTCATATTTGATATTAGAATAAATGTATATTTTCTGCGGACAAATAGGATTAACAAGCACGAGATTAATATATGCACATGAGTAATTTGCATAGAAAATATTTTATGATTGCAATATTTTTATAAGTTAGAAAATATATTAATATATAATTTTGTGGTAAATATATACAAATAAGTACCTATATTTTTAATGGTCCAATAATATATATATTATATAGGTATTGTATATATCTACTGTTGATGTATATAGGGATATTTTATAGTCATTTATAGGTGTGAATGTATATATATATATATATATATATATATATATATATATATATATATATATATATATATATATATATGTGTGTGTGTGTGTGTATACGTGTATAAAAAAATGTATATATAAATATATGTATACATATATGTATATATAAATATATGTATATATGTGTATATATATAAATATATATGTGGAGTAGTTACATATAATAAATAAAAAAAGAAAAAGAAATAAAAAGAAATAAAAAGAAATATAAAGTCTCAAGCCCAAGCCCCGGGCTGAGGCCCAGGCCCAGGCCCAAGCTTTCCCAGCCCATACAAGCTCCCCCCACGCGTATAACCCAGCTGAACCCGAGCAATCTCTCGGTTCTCTGTATAACACGCACGCGTATACGGGATGGGGAAAACCATAACTAAAATGCTGCCATCTTCCACCCCAGGCCTGGGCGAACCCTTCCTGGCCTCCGTGTACCGCCTACGGCCACCGCCGGCAGGCCGAGGATGGCCGCGCGCGCGTACAGACGCGGAAGAGACGCGGCAATAGCAGCAGCTTCGGGTCACTTTCACAACGATCTTTCTCCCTCGTCGTTGGACGAATTTTCGATCCACTTATACATGTTCAAACACAACCCTACCCCCTTTAGATCCCCTCAATCGCTTTTAAATGTTACACGCTAGATTATCCAGAAAATCGGCACAAACTTGGTGGAAAACTGTTCCAAACCGAACAGAAATTCGATTCCAAGAACTAGTTTTGGAAGCCAGTTTTCGGCAAAACCTTGACAGTTTCGTAAATCCACTTGAAGGGATTTATAGACAACCTAACCATTATTTTTATTTTTAGTTGTTTAGTCAGAGGTATAAATCAGATTGAAAATCGAAATAAAAACATGAAAAAACAGTTTAGAAACATTGAAATTGTCCGATACGACGTGCGTCCCGCCAAATTGGGCGACATGGTCGCAAACCGAAAGTATCGAAAGGTGCGTAACGACTTCGTGGATGTGTGGGCATTGACGGAATTCAAATTGATCGCGTGCGCGCGACGAATTTGATGCGTATCCGTCAAAATTCACCGTATCGGCCTCTGTGCAAATTCTCTAATTACTTTGTACACATTCGTCAGATTGAGACAAAACTTGTGCCAACAGGACCGTATCATTTTTCTGGTCCTGTATGCCAAGTTTAGTTCGATTCTGAGACAGTTGAATCGGAACGCCGTTTTACGGGCCCTACGGTCCGACTTAACGGGTGATTTTGTACACATCCCGCCGAAATCCAACTTTGGACATACTGTTGGGTTCGTATCAGAAAACTGGACCTGTAGACATATAGTTTGACGACTTTAGAGACCATTGACTCTGGCACGCTTTTCGGTGCAAAGCGGGTCCAACGGCGGACATTATTTTCGGTCGAAATTATCGTTTTGCTCCTGTGTCCAGAATTAGACTTAAGGACAGGCAATCCTAGCTAATTTGACTATTCTGAAAACGTTGGTAACATTTATTTTAGCTTTCGGAGACAGTTTGGATGACTTGGACTTTCTGACTAGTTGATTGGCGATACATTTTTGGTTCTCCGTGCAACCCCCGGGTAAGTATACCTTGCCAACTTGTATAGTATAATTTATATGCATGTTCGTTATCTCGCTGATGTTCTTTTCCTTACACTCGTGATTTCCTTATTCCATGTCTAGTACACTCATCCTGTTATAGTTTTACCTTACCTGTTTCTAGTTGCCTGCACATTCTCGTTCCTTTCTGTTATGATATTTCTATCTATTACACTATGTTAGTTTCATATGTATTCCTTGATAGAGTTGTATAGTCCTATACAATGATTCTCTCGACTTGATTATAACTTGACTTGACTTGACATGACTTGAGTAGGACTTGACTTTGACATTCTATAGATTGTGAGTACTTACCTTGACTACGGTCTATAGGATTTTTATACTAGGATTGGCTACAGTCTTAGTTGTGAGTACTTGCCTTGACTGTGATTGAGACACTATAGATTGTGAGTACTTGCCTTGACTGCAGTCTATAGCTTTGACCTTTTAGCCATTTCTAGTATGGCATGCCAGTGTCTTAGGATCCTTGTGTTTAGATCTTGTGTCTTGGTTTATTTTGTCTAGTTGGATATCCTTGATTGTCCTTTACTTCTTTGTATATTTGTACTTTACATGTTGGCTTGTATATTATGTATCTTGCTAGTCCTCTGAGGACCTGATGATCTCTTCAGGTTTAGTGAATGCATGGAGTTAGTTAGCAGAGCGGGATGGTAGAGGATTGCGATGTATGATACAGGTATTATTTGTGATATTTCTTTATTATCTTCTCATGCTTTATATTCCATACCATGATATACTCTGCTTATTTATAGACTCATATCATTCTTGGAGTCTAATCGAACAATATGCTAATGGGCTGCAGACCATGACCCATAATTGTTCATTCTTGTTTTATTTGATTCTTGTGGATTGAGATATAGTTTAGATTAGACATGATACCCTAATCTGGACAGCTTATACGTACTCGAGTCGGGTTGGAGTCTGCTCGATACGTAGCTGGCTTGCTCACGAGCTCGCGTCCGAAAAGCAGGTGCGGGTCGTAACAGACTGCGAGAGCATAGTCTGCTTCTTCGATTTCCACGATATAGCAGCTTCACCCATTGTGAAAATGAATCCACCTGTGGACCCCTCGCTCTCCAACTCTGAGCACCAGCTAGCATCACTGAAGCCTTCCACTACCGGCGGATCTCTGCTGTAGTGCAGTGCATATGTCTGAGTCTTCTTGAGATATCTCATTACCCGTTTCACAGCTTTTCAGTGCTCAATGCCTGGGTTGCTCGTGAAACGACTCAGCATTCCCACAGCGAAAGCTATGTCAGGCCTTGTGGCAGTAGTAGCATACATCAAACTCCCGATTATGCTTGCATACTCTAGCTGCCTAACGCTTTCCCCCTGAATTAGGCTTCAGCTTCAGATCACACTTGTACGGCGTATCGTTCCCTGGAAGATCCTGATACCCGTAACGAGTGATCATCTTCTCAACATAATGAGACTGTGACAGCACTAGTCCAGTGTCTGTCGAGATGATCTTGAGTCCCAAGATAGCATCAGCATCCCCCAAGTCCTTCTTACTGAACTTCGTCGAGAGGAACTTTTTTGTCTCTATGACACAACTTATATCCGTACCTAGGATTAGCATGTCGTCCACGTATAGACAAACGATGACTCCTCTTCCGTCAGCAAACTTCGTATAGACACACTTGTCTGTTTCACTGACCCTGTAGCCATTTGACCTTATGACTTTGTCAAACTTCTCATGCCATATTTTGGGAGCTTGCTTTAAACCGTACAAAAATTTTATCAACTTGCAGACTTTGTCTTTAAGACCTTTGACGATAAACCCTTCTGGCTGTTGCATGTAGATCTCTTCGGTCAGCTCGCCATTCAGAAATACCGTTTTCACATCCATCTGATGTATCATCATCTTATGTATCGCTACGAGAGTAATCAACATTCTGATAGTTGTCATCCGGGCTACTGGAGCATACGTGTCAAAGTAGTCGATCCCCTGCTTCTGAGAAAACCTTTTTGCCACTAGCCTGGCCTTGAACTTGTCAATGGTTCCATCAGCTTTCATCTTCTTCTTGAAGATCCACTTGCATCCGATAGGTTTTGCTCCTTCAGGTAGATCAACCAACACCCAAGTGTTATTGGAGGTGATTGATTCAATTTTATTATCTATCGCCTCCTTCCAGAAAATAGCATCTCTGGTCTTCATTGCCTCATCATAGGTAAGCGGATCTGCTTCCACATGATAGGTGATGAAGTCATCTCCGAAGTTCTTCGGCCTCCTCGCTCGCTTCGACGACGGCTCAGCGAGTTCTGGTTCAATCGTTGTCTCCTCAGTAACAATTTTATCTTGGACAACTGGCTCATTGAAGATCTTAGTCACCTTTGCACCTTCATCATTCTCCAGAATGTCCGTTAGAACAATGTTCTTGTGCATTACAAACTTGTCTTCACAATATTCAGCATCGCAAGATTCGATGATATGATTTGACTCAATATCAAAAAATCTCTGAGCATCGCTCTTCTCGGCATACCCCAAGAAGATCGTCTTCGTAGTCCTTATCCCCAGCTTATGAATCTTCAGATCTGGGAGCTTCACATAAGCCAGACACCCCCACACTCGAATGATATTAAATTTAGGTCTGACTTTGAACCAGAGTTCATGAGGAGTTACGTTCGAAGTTGCATACGGCACTCTATTTAGAATAAAAGTGGTCGTCAATACAGCTTCTCCCCAGTAGCATTTAGGAAGACCCGCAGTTAGCAGCGTTGAGTTCATCATTTATGTCAACGTTCTGTTCTTCCTCTCCGCTACTCCGTTAGATTGAGGAGAATACGGAGCAGTAGTCTCGTTTATGATTCCATGTTCTTTGTAGAACAATGTGAATTCATGAGACCGATACTCTCCGCTTCGATCACTTCTTAGCCTCTTGAGTTGTTGTCCAGTTTGCCGTTCAGCCTCGGCCCTGAACTCCTTGAACTTTTCGAACGCTTCGTCTTTAGACTTGAGCAATTAGACGAATGCGTACTTTGAGAATTCATCGATGAAGGTTATGAAATACTTCATCCCGACTTTTGTAGAGAATTGCTTGAAGTCACAGATATTAGAGTGCACCAACTCCAGAAGATCTGTGCTTTGATTGACCCGATGAAAGGGTTTCCTTGTAATCTTTGTCTGAGCACATACTTCACACTTCTCTACCTTACCCCCACATTTGGAGATAAGTCCTAAGCTGGACATTTTGTTAATTCTTTTACAGTGAACATGTCCTAGCCTAATATACCATAACTCAAGAGAATAATCAGAAAGAGCGATTGCATTGATTACATTTGACTAGTTTACAAGCTGAATTTTGAACATCCTTCGGTTTGAAAAGCTTTTCTAAAGTATGTTCCCTTCTTGGACATCACCATCTGGCTAGCATTGATGTCCATCCTTAAGCCTGCATTGCTGAGCAGGCTTCCAGAGATCAAGTTCTTTGCAATTACCGGAACGTGCTTCACACCTTGAAGCGTCAGAGTGTTCCCGTATGTGAGTTTCAGCTCCACAGTTCGGATCCCAAGAACTTCAGCTTGGGCTTGGTTCGCCATGATAACTTTCTCAGAAGGTGGCTGGTATGTGACGAACCATTCCTTACCAGAGTAGACATGGCAGGTCGTACCAGTATCTATCCACCAGTCAGAGTCAGCCCCCACAGCTGTGACCTAAGCAATCATAGCAACAATGTTAGAAACCATAGAAACCTTGCTAGGCTCACCTTGCTCAGCTTGTTTGGGCTTGGATTTGCATTCACTCCTATAGTGGCCCTTCTTGCCACAGTTGAAGCAAGTCACGTGGGACTTGGACTTCTGTTGCTTGAACGAAGGACCCTTCACTTTCAGATTAGTGGAGTCCTTCTTCTTGTGATGAGAAGCCACCTTCTTCCCCTTAAACTCTCTTATCTGCACCAAGTTGGCCTTAGCTAGTTGGTTGGACAGAGAGTCCATCTTCTGTTGAGATCGTATTTCGTCCTCAACGTGGATCTCTTGTAGGAGATCTTCCAAGCTAATGTCCAGCTTCTTCCGATGCATTCTAGCATAGAAGTTGCTCCAACCAGCAGGAAGTTTTGAGACTATCCCTCCAATGACAAACTTGTCGACGACGGGCATCTTCTCGTCATCTAACTTCTGGCACAACTTCTGGAATTCCTTCACTTGAGGTAGCATCGCCATCTCGTCTTCGAAGAGCCATTTGTGGTACTTCTCGACGATGAAGATTTTGGACATATTCTCATCATTTTCATATAGCTTACCCAAATAATCCCAGATCTCTTTAGCCTTTACCTTCTTGGAATATGACTCTGCCAGAGAGTCTTCCATAGAATTGAGAATCAGCAGTTTACATATGTTGTTTTCTCTCTTCCATTTGCTCTGCTTGACGAGTGCAGCAGCAATAGCATCGACAGTTCCTCCTTCTGGAATTGTCGGTTCATCCTCAATCAACACATGGTCTACGTCCACGAGTTAAAGATTAAGGGTGACCTTCCTCTTCCATATTTGGAAATATTTTCTGTCGAATTTCTCTAACTTGTTAAAGCTGGTATCGATGAAAGAAGTACGAGAGTTCTCCATCTACAAGGATCTTGCTTTGAGATTGTTAGTCCCGGGGCTTGATCAAAGATGGTAGACTCGATGTCGAGATCAGAGGTTCATGCAAACGTTTCACCTTCTGATAATTCTCGAGATCCAAGAGGAACACTATAGTATGAATCTGATTACAAAAGCAACAATAATCAGAAAATAAATCTTACGTTATTCCTCGCAATCGTAGTTGCTGACGGACAGAACTGGGTTCAGAAAATAAATCTCACGTTCTTCCTCGCAATCGCAGTTGCTGACGAACAGAACTGAGCTACAACTTAGATGAAGGAGAAGAAAGAAGAAAAAAGAAGAGAAAAGGTTCTTGCTGGGGTGATTAAGATCACCGTTGCTCAAAGCAAGATTCGCCCCAACACGATCTGCTCCCAGGAACTAGCAAGTTCACGAAGAACTTCTGGAACGCTCGTAAGTCAATATTTGAGACTTGAACGGGCTTCCTGGACTTTACAGACTCCCTTTAACTCTCTTCTTTGGTGCATCTTCCAAAGGAGGCCAAGGGGCTCTATTTATAGAAACCAACTTTGCAAGAACAACGATGTTGTTATTACTACTATAGAAACTTTCTCTACACAGCTCTTCAACATCCTCAAAGGAAAGGCAAAAGTTCCTTGGAATACTGAATACAGCTATAGGAAACTCAAGAGACTCATCCCTATCAACGCGGATCTCTCTTTATGCTTAAAAGAAGAAAATGGCATGGCAAAAGCTCTTGTCTCTTTGGTCTTGGTTTCCAAAGAAGTACAGATCTTCTTCCACACCCCAGACCTCCCTACACCGATTTGGCGGGCTTTAATTTTTGACCGCCAGGGCGGGGCGCCAAGTAGCACTTTGTAGCTGAATTTTGAGTATACTTTTTGGGTTTTGAAGTTTCTTTAACTTTACTTTCTTTTGTAGGCGGCTTGGGCTATCTTCCGGTGCCAACCTCGAGCGGCTTTCGCTCCTTTTGGTTTATATATATATATATATATATATATATATATATATATATATATATATATATATATATATATATATATATCCTTTTCTTAAAAAAAATTACAATTTACATTTGTGCCATATAGAGAAGCCCATCCTTCAGCCAGAACCTTCTCATTTTGCCCTTCAAAATGAGCTTCACTATGGCCTGTGTCAGCGGGTCCTCGGCGATACCCACTCGAACACGGTCCATAATATCTCCCTTGAGCAAGCACACCGTTGCGAGCTCGACCTTCCTGCTGAGTGCATCGGCCACTTGGTTCTCCTTGTCCGGCTTGTACCGCATCTCCATGTCAAACTCAGTTAATAAGTCCTGCCATCTCGCCTGCTTCGGGGACAGCTTCTTCTGGGACTAGAAGTAGCTCATGGCAACATTGTTCGTCATGTTCACGAACTTGGTGCCGAGAAGGTAGTACCGCCAAGTCCTCAAACCGTACATGACCGCGGTCATCTCCTTCTCTTGCACCGTGTAGCGCCGCTTGGTATCATTCATCTTGCGGGTCTCTAATGCGATGGGGTACCCTTCCTGCACCAACACCTCATCGATGGCAAAGTCGAACGCGTCCGTGTGCACCTCGAACGCCTTAGAGTAGTCCGGTTGAGACAAGACCGACTCCTCCGTCACAGCCCTCTTGAGTGCATCTAATGTCTTCTTGCACTTGGGCATCCAACTCCATGTCCGATCCTTCCGCAACAGATCGGTCAGTGGTGCTTCGATGGCGGAATATTCTCGGATGAACCGCCGGTAGTAGTTCGCCAGGCCTAGGAATGATCGCAGCTCTGTCGGCCCGGTAGGAGCCTCCCACTCCCGAATAGTAACTACCTAGATTTCAAATTTTCATTTTTTGAAAAGTTAGAGCTAAATTTCTAGATTATAAGAAATTCTATTTTTGAAATCAATGAATTTATAAAATCACTTTTCAATATTTACTTATGGATTTATTTCTAATTCTAATTATTAATATTTAATAATTAGTTAGTTTCATTTTTAGATTTATTTTATTAATTAATTTCTTGTCAGCCTACCAAACCTTGGGCTTGGATTACGGGCTAGCAAATCTAAATTGCCTACCAAAATTTAGGCTTGGATTGTGGGCCTATGATTTTGGGATAGAGAATATCTAATTGTTAGTTAGTTCTTATTAGTGGGTTATTTACTAATTAATTATTTAGTTAGTAATTAGTTAGTAGTTAGTTATGGGTTAGTTAGGGTCTTCCACTAATCACCCCTAGATCTATTACAATTTACATTTGGGCCATCATGGCTTGCAGAGCACTCAACTTTCTTCCTATTAAAATATTAGAGACTTTCCAATATTTTATTACAGTAATATTATATTCTCTACTCTCTCTTCTGCCATCAGCCCTGTCCCCACTCCGTCGCTCCCCGCCAAGCTCCGTCGGCTGGCCTCCGACGAGATGCTTGTCTCCTCGGCCTGCTTTCTCCTCGTCGACAACTCCTCCGACATCCCGACCCGGCTTCTCTGGTGCCACTACTAGCCACCACCACCATAGCCTAAATACCATACCGCTACCACCTTCACCAGTTTTGACCCAACCCAACCTAACGCCGAACAACCTCACCACTACTGTCCCCTACACCGCCGCCCTACTGCACAACCTCACCACCACTTCCCGACCGCCCCGCTAGTCACCACCACCGCCTACACTAGAGTCACACCACCACCACGCCACCTAGCCTAGCTTCGTCCTAGCCTACCAACTCAGGCCACTCCCACAAACAACCCTATTGTTCCCAACTACCATCATAGCTCCTCCACCACCACCATAACTCACTAGACACCACCCTCTGCTACCACTCATCATCCCGCCTCCATCAACATAGCACCACGCCGTCGGCCACGCTCCACCAGGATCTCCCAGATCCAGAGCCCATTGAGCTCATGCTTCCAAATCCAACGCATCCACCTCCTCTGGCGCTGAGCTCCTCGGCAAGCCTCATCGACCTTCAGTCACCAAGATCTGCGAGCCCCCGGCCAGATCCCCATTGCTGAAGCACCACCCTATTGTGTGACTAAATCGTCCCACTGCCGTCGCCCAGATCAGGTTATGCCATACAGCCAAGCCGCCGAGCACTCCTGTCAATCTTCTTTCCATGTGCCGCCTCGATCTTTTCTGCGTCGAACACCGCCGCACTCGACAGATCTCGACTACGGTGAGCTCTCGTCAACGATAGCCGTGGGGAGCCACCTCTCTCGAACCTCCTTCCTTTTTTCTCTCTCTTTCTCTCACTTTCACACTCTCTCTCTCAATTAATTCCTCCCTCCCTCTTTCATTCCTCTTCTTCTTCACCCCCTTTCATGTCTGCGGTTCTCCATTATGCAGAGAGCAACTGTTAGGGTTTTAACCTAACTATTGGTTATTAGGCTTCAAGCCCAGTAATTGTGTCATAATTTGCACCCGCTTTTCGGGATGCGAGTGTGTGTGTCCAAGTCCAGCCTACGCCACGGTATCGATGTATCACCACCACTTTCCTGGAACAGGGATATTTTTGACTTTTTCCTAATTACCGTTAATAGTGTGGTTTCATATTATATCTTGAGTGCTAGTTATTTTTTAAAACTAAACTTTATATTTTGGTTAATTGTTTAAATAGTTAATATGGTGCATGTGTTATATTTTGAATATGATTAATGGTTAGCCTTTAGATTAGAATGATGATTGGTTATCCTAGAAGACCCAAATCCACTTGTCATGACCACCCAACAAGATAATTAGGAATAGCCTAATTGAACTTTAGTTAGTCTCTAGCTAGATTAGAAGAATTAGTTAGAAGGCTTAACTAAACACCTCAATAGGAAGAGAGGTTTAATCCCTAACTTGTCATGACTAAAGAGAAGGGCTTAGTGGATATTTCCTATTGCCTAAAACCCTAACCCTAAACCCCTATGGCATCCCATATTGTTTATAAAGCCCCACTTCATCTTCTTCCTCTTTCCATTTTTATTTCAAGCCCCAATTTAGGAGCTTTTTTATCCAAATTGCTCCTACACCCAAATTTTCTCCAAATTGAGCCAAATTCGTTTCATTCTCTCCCCCTTGGAGAGGAGAAGCCTCTATTGGCTAGTTAAGAAGGGATTGGAAGGATTTGGAGCCTTGAAGCTTGGTGGAGATCTAGATCTAGGAATTTTACATTGGAAATCCATCTCCATTCTGGTATGAGCTCTCTAAACCCTTCTATTTTATTTTATTAGTGTAACTACATTCATTTAGGACCCCATTTACATTAGGATACCATTAGAGAGGAGTTGAGGCTTTTCTCTTCCTATTTGAAGTTTTTCCTATTTTATTTTGATATAAATTGGAGGAAATCGAATTTGTGACCACCAAGTGTTCGATACGTGTCCCCAAAGGAACTTCGTTTCTTTTTGAGTCGAGATTGGGTGTATGTGTCCTAAATAGAATACGTGGTATTGTGTTATGCTATATCATGATACACATGATTAGATTTGGGTAAATATATGTGTTTCTTTTGTCCAAACAACCCAAATTCGTCATAATATTCGTCCACATTTTTAGTAGCCATAACAATTTAGAAATGCCATAACTTTTAGCTCAGAACTCTGATTAATCTCCTTTTTTTTTAAAAGAACCATATCGAAGTTAGCCTTCCAAATATATATATTAATAGGCCAAGATCATTCAAGAACTTTCTGTAAAACTGTTTGAGTGTCAGTTGTCTGAAAGAGGAACGCGTTTCGGTATTTTCGCAATTCTAGGAGCTTTCGGACACGAAAATGCGATCCGTTTGAAGTTTCGGAAAGCTAATATGAAGGGCTACGATATACTTTAATCCTAGAATTTAGTGAAGCTCTAGTTGGTACTATATTAATTTTAAGTAGAAAAGTGACTATACAATATAGATATTTTGTGTAACCTATGAGCCTATGTAGTATGAATATTAAGTGAATGAAGGTACCATAGGTTGTCGAGTATATGTATAATATAGTACATATATATATGCATATATATATTGTTAGATAATATGTGTTAGTTAGTGTGTGTTAATGTTGATACAAATGGTTATCAAGTAAGCCAAATATAGATAAGTTATGTGTCAAGGTATTAAAGTTTTGGGCAAGGTACTAATGTGATACTTGAGTACCATGAGGATATTGGTATCGTGAAACTCAAGTATCATGAGTAAGGATAAGAGAGTATTGGAACTTGAGTAAGGTATCCTATTTGGTATCAAGTATTAATATTAGAGTTAGTTGGGATATGTTAGAGTTATCTTAGAAGTTAAGATAATTAGTGTATATAGATATCTTAGTATCTATGATATATTAGAGTTAAAAGATTAGATGGTTAGTCAGTTAGTGTCTAGTAGATGTTAGAGTTAAGATAGATAGTATCTTAGGATACTAGATGTTAGTATCTTAGGAGTAGATAGTGTATCTTAGATTTACCTTTACCTTAAGGTAATGGTTTACCTACAAGGTAGGGTATTGGATTTACCTTCAAGGTAAAGGGGTTTACCTAGATACTATGATTAGATATTAAGATATTGGTTAGCTAGTAGCTTAGGGTAGATACTAGATATCTAAGATTGATATTGGTAGCTAAGGTATTTATACCTAGACTAGGTATTGGACTTCCCACCAAGGTATTGTATTGGGATACCAATAGGACCAAGGTTTATTGGTATATATTATAGGTAGGTAAAGGTAATGGTATATGTAATTGGCATTGGGTACATCCATGTATATATAAAGGATAAATTGGCTAAAGTAATCCTAGATAATAGGTAACTAATAGAGATGTAAGATATATGTATTGATACTTTGTAATATTAGCTATTATGGCTGATACCTTCAAGGTATAGACCTAGAAACGAGGTATTGACTAGTATGGACTAGAAAATCTAGTTTATACAAGGTATTGACCTTAGAACTAAGGTATTAACTAATAGTTAAGGTATTTAAAATATGGGCTAAGGGTAAGTGGATAGTATCTATAGATGATATATGTGATTTGGGATACCATAGTGTATGTGGCTTGTTGAGAATTCATGCATGATATATATGTATATGATATAGTACTATAATGTATCCTAGAGTATGTGGGTCTATGGTTAGAATTATGACTAGCTTAGATAGAGTTGACCCTTTTGACTAGACAGTTGACCAAATCCTAGATGTTGACTTAGTTTGACTAAGAGTTGACCAAGAGTTGACTTTTGACCTAGAGATGCATAGTATCATATAGATTGTATTGTACACTTTAATTATTATTATCATATAGATTGTATTGCTCTAAATAGGACCTTGTGACTCCGGTTCAGACATCTATATACATCAATCACTCGGGATATCAGGCGAGTACATTCTTTGATAGTTCTTTCATTTACTTGGTGATTACTATATTTTAGTTCTAGTTAGTTCTATTTGATATCTACTATGAGTCTTGGTACAATTATACACGGATTGGTATTGTCATTGGATTTTTAGTCATGAGAAGTTACCTTAACTCATCGTGATGGTATCGAATACTGTTCTTGTTGGTATTGGATAATGTTGGATATATTGGTATCGAATACTGTTTTTGTTGGTATTAGATAAAATTGGATAAATATTGGTTAACATTGGCTAGTAACGTGTCATGGTTGGATCCATCGTATCAGTCGGGGCGGGGGGTAATACTAGTTAGATATGTGATCAAGAACTATTGGCAAATAGTATAATCATCGGCTACTAGCTAAGCATACATTGCATGTATGGTTGAGCTAGCCTTAGTGTAAGCATTGAATATCCCAAGCCGATCACATATCCAACTGGTATTCCAAAACATATTGTCTATTACAGTTGTATACATTTAGTTCACCATTACATTGTTCTATCTTGATATAGTAGTTCTTTTCCATTATTTGTTCTCACAGATTTCTGTCTATCTTACCATGTTCATCAATATAACTATCTATAACTGTTTTATAGACCTTGTCATTTACTTGGAATTTCTAGATGAGATGTGCTTGTTTTATCCTGACTGGATATGTTGACAAAATATTACAGATGATATAGATGACTGTCCTACCTTCTACGAGGCATACGAGGGTGGCACACAAGAGCCTGAAGAGGATCTAGCTCAGTAGATATTGCCCCAGTTATAGTTTAGAAGTTTAGTTTTCATGTTGTATCGGATTGTTCAGATTGTTAGATGAGACTTATTTATATCCAGATATGTATTTATTTGTGTTGGACACCTAAACTTGTGTGATGTGATAACTCTACTATTTATTCAGTTTTTTCCTTTTATCTGATTCCATATCGTGCTCTATCTTCCTTAGACTTGTGATTGAGATTATATAGTTGAGATGTCATATTATACCTCCGTACGGAGATGACAGGTTATATGATTCAGATTGTTAGTTGATAGATATTATAGACAACCTATACAGCGTTCTACAGTCGACACTGCGGTGTAGGCTGGACGTACCCACGTTCTCGTGCCCCTAAATAGGGTACGGGTCGTGACACAATGGTAGTGCACTGTCTAGCCACAATACTCAAAATTATATAAAATATAACTTTATTGCTCATTCACATTGCTACATTAATTACAACATTTACAAGATTTATATTTAAAGAATTTACAAGTGTCACAAAATAAAATGAAACAACTAATCTATCTAATTAGTCTTTTAGGTTGGCCTTCCAACATACCCATGTCTTCTCCAACGGTCCAAAGCGTAATGTAGCAAACGATTATCTAAAAAATGTTGGTTTCCACTCAGAAATGGAACGAGTACATTCTAACAGTAGTTCTAATAATTGACCAAATCTATAAAACAGTAAATAATACAGAAATACATGATGGGTGGATAAACAGAGAATCATGATATGAAACATGCGAATAAAAGCAAGAGAGCATGGTAATAAAGACAAGGAAGTAATAGTAACAAACGACTGAAATATAAACAATAATATAGCAAGACTACATCTAACTAGTGAGTTAAGATACACTTTCGACATATAAACGGCTAAGGGATAAATCTGGCACCCCGTATGTGAAGTGTGCGACTGCTATCAGACACGAATAGACAAATAGGATTTTTTTTTTTTTAGGTATATTTACATGTCTACTAATGTATTTTCCTGCCCAACTAGTACTAATGGATCCAAGCAGGTCATGAACACGAATATAGCATTCATGAAATATAACACGAAAGGAATCCATACATACTACATCATGTAACCATCGTGTCAAGAATCAACAGAAGATCAATGTAAGACAATACTAAATACATGAATCATAGAAGTTATCAAATATAAAAATTATTAGAAATGTACTCGCCTGGGGTCCTTTGCTGGTGAAACCGATAATACAATCGCATTCAGAATAGTCCAGTTGGCTAAGGGTAGCATGCAAAACCAACAACATCCAACTACTCAGTAAGCTACAAGAGTCAAACTCCCGTAATTGTCTCTGGATGCTGAAATAAATATCACGAATATTTTTGGTATAAAAGATATGTCAAAAATTGCCTACCAAAAGTCCAATTCTAGACATAGGACCAAAATCATAATTTCGAGCCAAAACAGTATCCGTCGTTGGACCCGTTTAGCACCAAAAATTTGCCATAGCCTATGGTCTCTAAATTCATCAAACTATATGTCTACGAGTTTGGTTTGACGATACGAACCAAACCGTATGTCTAAAATTAGATTTCGGTGGGCCATGCACAAATTCGTCCGTTGGATCGGATCGCGGGCCCGCCAAAATAACGTTCTGGTCGACCTTCTCAGAATCGGACCAAACTTGGCTCACAGGACCAAAAAATTAACACGGTTCTGTTGGCATAAGTTTTATCTCGAGATGACAAACATACACAAAGTTATGGGCTACTTTGCAAAGAGGTCGATACGGGATATCTCGCCCGATACGCCTCGATTTTGTCGCGCACACACAACAAAATTGAGTTCCGTTGAATCCCACACGTCAAAAACATCCATATGCATCTTTCGATGCTCCTGGGTTGCGACCACGTCACCCAGTTTGTCGGAATGCACGTCGTATCGGTGATAATTATCGAATTCTCTATAGTTCAAAAAACTAGTTCTTTTCCAAACTTTGAAACTGATTTAATAGGAATTTAATCGATAAAAAAAGTAAAAAAAATGGGTTTCCAACTCGAATAGGTTATCTATAACTCTATTCAAATAGATTTTGAAAATCCTAATTAATCTTTCCAAAATTTCCCTTTCAAAACAGGGTATGGGATTGGTCCTAACTCCTTTAGGGACAGATTTTTCGATGATGTTTACATCGATATATCGGACAATCTAGGGCATTATATTTGAAACTATTTAAAGGGACTTAGACTCGTATAGGTTGTCTTCCTAATAAACTAATTGGTTTTAGAATCGATGGCAGAACAAGGAAGAATTTTTACCTTTGAAGTTGGCCTGTCGAGCACTGCTACTGCTGTGTTGCTGCTGTCTCTGTCCAAGCTTAGTGTGCGGCCGTTCAGGCGATGGTCCGGTGGCCTACAGCGGAGGAGGCGACGGCGATATGTCGGGGGAGGTCGTGAGGTTGGTTTAGGGCTAGGGTTTTCTCCCCCTTTATTCTCTATGTTGTCGATGCGTTCATAAAGGGGGCACGGGTCTGTAGGCTACGGGTTTGGTATAGAAAAACATCTCGTGAGATATATATATATATATATATATATATATATATATATATATATATATAAATCAAAACACTCCCTATTTTATTCTATAAACAAGAAAGCCGAAGCTATACAAGTATACCAGAAGGCGCAAAATACCGAAGCCTATACACGTATAATAACAAAAGGAGGGGAGGAGGGAGCCCAAAACAACTAGACCCTAGAAAGAAGGGAGTTCCAAAAGGTCATCTAACCGTGATTGCAGTGGGCGCGCCGCTTGCTACACTGCCTGATGGTCTCCTTAATCAGGCGGTCGGTGGAAAACTAACGGCCTTCGTATCTCGCTTTGTTGCAATTCTTCCAAATAACCCAAGTCACAGCGGCCGCGATGACCTGATGACCGTGGGACTGGGTGCTCTATGCCGTGATAAGGTCCTCGTAGCACTCGGCCTCGGTGTCCATCCTGCAGCGGAGGGAGAGAGTATTCCAAACCCTGGCGGGAAGATCTCCCTGATAGAAGATGTGGTCCACCATCTCCGAGGAGCGGTCTGTACAGCATGTGCATACGGACGCTAGGCTAAAGTCGATAGTGTTGAGGGTGTCGTCGGTGGAAAGGATCTTGCGAAGGGCTCTCCAAATGATGAAGGACCATTTCTTGGGGAAGCATGTCTGCCAGAATGATGTAATGCTTGGGGTAGGCGCCCCCATGCCTCGGATCAATTTTCTAGCCGACTGAACCGAAAAATAGCCCCATGCTGTCTCCTGCCACCGGAGGTCGTCAGCTTCGGTCCCAATCGCCAATCCCTTGCGACGGATAAGCTCTACCGCCTCGGAACCAGCCTACTCCTGCACTTTGTCCCAGATCCATGTCTTCCCAATGGGGTCCCACATGTCCTTGATCTTGCAGTACCGGTGGCCCTCTGAGCGAATTGGAAGTAAAGTATCTCCAATCCATCGTTCTAGGAAAGCCTGAGATTCTCCATCGCCAATCTTGAGGTGCATCACCGGTTCGGCCAGAGCACATCCGATGAATATACGGTGCCATGCTGCGGAGGATCTACTGTTGGAAATGGCCGTAGATGGATTGGTGTTCTTGAAGTATCTGGCCTTCATGAATCTGGGCCATAAGTTCTGAGCGGTACGTAGCTTCCACCACAGTTTCATCGAGAATGCTTTAATAATGTAGGAAAGTTTAGTGAATCCTAGCCCCCCTCCTCGTTCGGCCTGGCCATGGAGTCCCAAGTAGCCCAATGGTACTTGTTACAGCCGTCACTGTGCCCCTAGAAGAAGTTGCTGAAGGTGCTCTCAATAGAGTTAAGAACAATCTTGGGGGAGAGCAAGCCACAATAGTGTAGATATGGATAGATGTGAGGACATGGTTGATAAGGATCATCTTGCCTCCTGGCAAATGCGTCGCGTTGTGCCAACCTTCAAGCTTTTTTCTGATACGGCTGATAAGATCTTCGAAAATACCGGCGTTGGATTTCCCGTACACGAGAGGGCAGTCCAAGTATTGGAATGGGGGGCTTGATAGGGAAGGAGGTGGTGTTGGAGAGGGTGCCGGCGTGCTCTCTCGTGATCTTCTGGTGAGTGTAGATAACACTTTTATCCGGGTTGATCTTCTGGCCCGAGCCGGTCGTATATTTTTGGAGAGTGTTGAGGACCACCTCTACCGAACCATCATCCTCAGATGAGAGAATGAGGATGTCATCAGCAAAGGCTAGGTGGGTGATAATAGGGCAGCCGCTGGCAGTATAAAAGTGGTAGAAGTTGGTGATGCTCGGCATCCTGTTAAGGTTCCTGCTCAGGGCGTCCGCGGTGATGATGAAGATGGTAGACGATAGGGGGTCACCTTGCCTAACCCTGCGGGTCGATTTGAAGTAGCCATCGGCCTGACCATTGATGACCGTGGAGAACCAGGAGTTGCTAATCGATCTCCACACAATGTTGGTCCAGGTTTCTGAGAATTCGAAAGCTCTGAAGACCCAGATCATGAACTGCCAATCCAGCCTGTCGTAAGCTTTCTCCATGTCTAATTTGATTGCTATATTACCCCCTCTTGCCGAGAACTTCATACAGGTGATTAATTCTTAGGCCAACATGATGTTATCTTGGATATTCCTGTCGCAGATAAAGCCACTTTGCTCCTCCGAGATGATCTTGGGAAGAAGATCGAACATTCTGGCTGCGATGACCTTGGATATGATTTTGTTGGTGAAAGTACAAAGACTGATAGGGCAGAAGTCATAAAAAGGCTCCGGGTTATCTTTTTTCGGGATGAGAATTAGATTGGTGTTGGAGATGGCTCTGGGATATGACGTGCCTTGGAAGAAGGCGATGACTGCCTCGTGGATATTTGCCTTAATGATGTCCCAGCAAGAACAAAAAAAGCCCCCCAAAAATCTGTCAGGGCCCGGGACACTATGCTCGTCTAGGGCCCAGACGGCGTCTTTTACCTCTAGCTCGGAGGGAGTGGACTCAAGCCGGATGTTATCATCGTCGTTGATGAGGTACGGTATTTCCTCCAGAAAGGAAGGGTCCCTGATGACTGTCTTTTTAGTTTGGAGTAGTACTCGACCGCTGCTTCCTGGATACCTTTTTGGTCTTTGATAATGTTCCCGTTGCTGCTAACGATTTGATGGAGGGTAAGTTTCCGCCTGCGACCATTGACACAAGCATGAAAAAAACTCGAGTTTTTGTCCCCCTCGTTATCCCATTTAAGCCTGGCTTTCTGCTGCCAAAAATCTGTCTCCACTTTCAGACAGAATTTAAGGATGGCTTTGTGAGGTTGAGGGTTGTCCTGGCCTCGGGAGATCTATCGTTCATGAATCTGATCTCAGCACGATTAACGTCATCCTCTACCTTGCGGATAGCCTAAAAAATATCCCCGTAGGCCTGCTAGCTCTAAGCTGTCAGGGCTTTCCTCGTGGCCTTGAGTTTGATGGCCACCCTGGTGAGGGGCTCTGCGTTGTCCACGTTGTTTCACGCTTCCGTAACGACCCCCAAGAACTGGGGATGGTCGCTCCAGAAATCAAGGAATCAAAAACCCTTGTTGTTCGATCCTGAGTTGCTGGAGATAGTCACTAACAGAGGGGCATGATCGGACTCGGTGGCATTGAGGTAGAAAAGCTTGGAGGTGGTCCCCATACCGTGCCAGTGAGCGTTCGTAAGGGCCTTGTCCAGACGAGAATATTGGCGATGATCTCCCTCCTGCATGTTGCACCAGGTAAAAGTGCTGCCGGTGAACGGGAGTGGGGCAAGGTTGGAGTTAAAAATGAAGTTGTTGAAATATTGCATGGCTGGAAGAGGGGGTGGCCGACCCCCGATCTTCTCATCTCTACACGTGACGGCGTTAAAGTCCCCAATGCAGAGCCACGAGAGGTTGTTGTGGTTGAGGTGGATGTCCAGGAGATTGTTCCAAAGTAGTTTGCGCTTCGTGATATCGCAGCTGCCATAGACTGCGGACAGAATGGCCCGGTTGGGAAGTAACGGATGTTTCATCTAGAAGGAGAGGGCCTGCTTGGAGTCGTTAATGACACCGATTTTGACATCCTTCGAACAAAGGATCCAAATGTTATGTCTGCCAGCAATGGCTATCGGAAAGCCTAACTGCAGCTGAATAGATTTGAGTCTCTTATAGGGAATTTTGGGTTCAAGGATGATCAAGGCATCGATCTTGTGGGTTTTCTTAAGGCCGATGATTCTCCTCTTTGTTGGTTTGTTCGCCAGACCACGGACATTCCAGGAGAGGATGTTCAGCATTAATGGAGTTTGTGGGGGGGTTGGTTAGCCCGCTTGGCTGCGGACCTAGAACGAGTGGCCGAGGATTCGACAGATATTTTCTGCTTATATTTACTGATGGAGGTCGTGGCCTCCCCCCCTCTCGAGGTAGAGGAGCTGGGGATGGAGTCGTCGACGTGGGTCATGTGGATGTCATCGGTCTGAGCGGGCAAGTCTCCTGCTGAGTCCGACACAGGTTCCTCGGGAGGGATGTGAATAGCGTCTTCCAGGTTGCCCGCTAGGTCTTCTGAGCGGGCAAGTCTCCTGTAATCCTCTCTGGGCTTGGTCGGGACCCAGTATAGCCAGAGCTTTAATGACATCGACTGCTGGGGGGGATGATCCTCGGGAAGGGCCTTCTTCGCGACTTACCTCTCAATGATACTGATGTCCGGTGGGTTATGGGATTCCCCGAAAGAGATTTTCGAGGGGGTGATCTCTAGAGCAGGCTCTGTCTTATCCTCTTCAAGGACGTTAAACTGGTTGGAAAGGTTCAGGGACGACGGGCGATAGGGGACAAGCGCTCTGGTCGATAGGGGATTCTCTCTTCTGTTGGCCGGGGTGTCCAGCTCTGTATCGTATTCGCTGGTTTGAAATCTGATATGGGAGTTCGGTGGCGAAAGAAGGAGGGACCTAGAGGGCGGCTTGGTCTGAGCTGCTGGCCTCGATGGTTTCCTCTTCAGCTCAGGATGTAGCCGATAACAATGCTTGGATTGGTGCCCGCGCATGTGACAGTGGGAGCAAAAGATGATGTGGTTATCGTAGATGATTTGTTGGGTGTGGGATTGGTTGCCTAGTTCAATGTTGATGTGGTTGGGGGGATTACTAGAGAGATCTAGCTCTACGCAGATCTTCGCATAGTGGCTTTGGTTAGGTTGCTAGTTTCTGGGACAGTGGCCATATAAGTCCCGAATGAATTGGCTATGCGTTTAGGAGCTGCTAGAATGAAACAAATGAGGGGCAGATTGGGGAGGGTCACCCATGCGACAACCGTCGCAGAGTCTTCCTTGGTGCTAAAATTTGTCGACCATTTGATTATCTTCATCTGGTGGGAGTCCACTCTGCTGGTGCCTTTAGACCACACGGTCCTGTAGTCGATATCTGAAGAGAGGTAGAGCAGGATATATTTGGGATCTAGAGGAGCCACTCTGTAATCTGATGTCATACGCCAACCTGCGATAACCCCCTGGACCCTGGATAGTTTGGGACAGTCCGAGAAGAATTTGAGAACAAAAGAGAAGGGGAAGGAGGCAGCCAAGTATTCTAGTTCCTGGAAGGAGAACGGGACAGTGGGCATAGTAGCTGGTGGCGGGTAAGCGACTTCGCTGAGGTGAACCTCTTGGAACAGAATACCCTGCTTAGATGCTATGTCAGGCCGAAGAATGTCAACAAAGGAGGGCGCTGAGGCTGGGACGGCGCGGGGGGGTCCTGCTGCACTGGAGGGAGATGGTTGGAGGGAAGGGTGTCTCCGGGCCTGTGCTCCCAACAGGGGTTAAGAGCAAGGAGATCGGCCGGGGTGGAGGAATCGGTTGAAAGGGGTATCGAACCCTGTGGGACAACTCGGACCCGGCTGCCAGACCGAGGGGATCCTGCGACAGGGTCGCCCACGCCTGCTGAAGAGGAACTGCCCTAGGCTGCCGAGGATATCGCTAGCGATGGCGAAGGGGAGACGTCGCCTGAAACTGGGAAGGAGACACATGCGCCCAGCAAAGCGCCACAAGCGCTCGACAGCACTGGAGGGAGTATGCGCCCACCCACGGTAGGGGAAGAATATGCGCCCGCCGGCACCGGAGGGGGTATGCGCCCACCGCTGAGGGGGTGGTAGGAGAATATGCGCCCGGATGGAATGCACCGACGGCTCGAGGGGAAGTATATGCGCCCCATGAGATGGGAGAGGCTGAGGAGGCATATGCGCCTGGGGAGACTGGAGTGCCCGAGACAAGGCCATATGCGCCCACCGGTAGAGCAAAACCAAATGCGCCCGAAGGGGGGCCCTGGGGTAGCAAGAACGGGGGGGAGGGGGAGCCAACAGCAAGGAAGGGGGGTATGCGCCCGAACCCGACGGATCATATGTGCCCAAAGCTGAAGGGCAATATGTGCCCAAATCCTGGTGAATGTATGCGCCTCCGAGAGAAGGGCCGCATAGCGGATCAACTCCGAGCGGCTCGAGCGTACCGCAAGGAGTGTAGACGAAAAATCCAAAATTTAAAAATGATTTTAGGAATTTTCCCGCTAAAGCCGTACCCGAGAGGGACGGAGGAGGGTGGAGGGTTGGAGGAGGTAGCGATGGCGGTGGAGGGAGGTGCCCGCTCCAAGAGCCGGAGCGGCCTACCGGTGGCCAAAGGGTACCCTCTAGCGGCGAAGGGGAGGGCCGACAGGTAAACGGAGGCAGGGGAGGGGGGGAGAGAGGGGGGCGAGCGCCCGAGGCGGAGAGGGGGGAGAGAGGGGGGTGAGCGCCGGAGGAGGAAGGGCAGGATGGGACGGCGGCGGAGGCAGCCGTCCAAGAATGGCAAGAAGATCCGGAGGGTCGACCGGCAGGGAGGCGGCTGGCCGAGCCCGAGGAGGGGGTGCCATGCGGGGAAGGGAGGGGGACGAGACGGGAAGCAGGCGGACACCGGCCTAGGTGAGGCCGGCGAGGGAGGAGACGAAGTGGAGGAGGCATTGGGGGATCCAGGGAAGGGGGAGCTCGGCTGCGGCATGATGGGAGTTATATTCATATATATATATATATATATATATATATATATATATATATATATATATATATATATATATATATATATATACACACACACACACTTCTATACACCCTTGTATTTATAACCTATTAAACTAGAAAAATCTATAAGTAAAAAAATATTTTAGCAATGCTACCATATTTCCAAAAATAAAATATCCAATCAATAATATTGATATTATATTTATACATAACAAATTTAGGAAAATATTTATTAGATCATTTAAATAAGGTACGAAGTATACACTCAAATTATATATCGACATGGATGTCTTTGGATGTACTATATGACTACCTAGGTTTAGGTTTGGTTCGGGTCAGGTCCGAGCTAGTTTAACACAACCAGGTCTCCTAAAAAGTCAATAATCTTAAATATAAATAATTAAGTCATTTATAGGGATCAAGTCACAACTTGGCCTGGTTTTCCTAATTAGGATGCTACTACGGCTAGGCCTCCCCTAGTATGGCTAATACACTAGTCAAGGCACACGACTACATTTTTCATGCCAAAGTTCTTGGTCATCATGCACCCCAAATCCTAACCATGATTAAGGCCTTCTATAATAATAATTACTTTAGAAAAATATTTATAAATTCCATAAATCCCTATTTAAGTCAAATAAACAATAAAATATATATTTCAAGATTTCGGGAAGAGGGGTTACAATTGAGTGTGCTTTTCTTGTTGTATTTTTTTGTTTTTTTTCAGCCTAGTAACGGGCTGGGCTCAGAGCCCAAAAGCTTTCTCTCTCAATAAAAATTAGTTGGGCCAGGCTTCAAGCCTGAGATATTTATAGTGTGTGTGTGTGTGTGTGTGTGTGTGTATAATTATTTGAAATATACGATGAATAGTCATAATAAATCAGTATAAAATATATATACTTATATACTACTATATATATATATATATATATATATATATATATATATATATATATATATATAACTTATTTGCAAGTAAATATAATAATAAGCTTTGAGCCTATTTTGGTTACAAAAATGTATTAGAATTCTAAAATATTTTTATATATTGGTTTATCTATAAATCTATATGCCAAAAAGTAAGAATGTAGCCTAGTAAATATTTTCAATTCTATTTCAAATATTTTTCCTAATAAAACTTAGTTTATAATATTTTCCAAAAGAGTTTATGCATTTCCCTCAATTATCATTATCACAATATAATCATGTGTTCCTATTTTGTGACTTTGTTCAATCTTCGAAATAGATCAACAGAAATATGGACCGCTATGGGATTACATGAACATCGGATTCGATATTGGACATTTATGGAATATTATGATCTTCGACGACTTATTTGGGACTTATTATTTAGACTATAGACTATGATACTTTTCGTGTCGACACGTCCATGTTGCACATGTCGACTTCAAACACCCGAGGCAAGTACTTACAGTGAATGCTCTCATTTCCTGCGAATGCTCTCATTTTCTGATAGTTATTATGTTTCACGATTTAGATGTGCATACCATGATTATTGTCACGATTATCACACGAGATTAGTATTTATGGATTTCAGTCATGATTATTGTATTCATGTTTATCATGTTTTCCTGTTTACTCATTCATGTTTCCTGCCATGATTGCTAGTTAGTCACGAAGTACTTTAGTATATATGTGATCAAAATCTAGTATATCATGTCCCTAAAGAATAGCTAATTATACACGACACGTATGATTGAGCCGTACCAAGTAGATCCCTCAGCCGATCACATATAGAACGTAGTACTTCAACCTCACTTAGTGTAGTATGACTTTCGCATTCATATTACTATGTCGCATGCCATGATTTTCTATCTACTTTATCTGCCTTTGCCATGTTACTATTTTATTTCAGTGTTCTATCTTCTATTTCTTGTCATATGATATCTATCATGTTATGAGTAGTGGTTCTTGTATTGTACTTGCTCCAATCCTGACTGCATAACCACATTTTTATACGATGATTTAGAGCATTGGTGTTCCACTTACTATGGCACACCTGAAAGTGATCACAATATAACTAAGGATACAGGAGATATAGTTGCGGACTTACAACTGGAGGTTGCTTAGTTTAGTTTAGCATTACTTTCTGTCGATTAGTTTTCTGTTGTTAGAATATTTGTTGAGATATACTATATTCTGAGGATTCTCGTACCCTACTTTCTGTGCTGGACTCTGTGGACTTATCTTTCTATTTTATATCTACCTGTTAGCACCTGTGATTGAGTCAAAATCTAGTTACTATCATTTACATAATATTATTGGATTTGAATATACTTGAGGATTTGACATCTTACTACCGCCGACTCTGCGGCGTAAGCTGGATATATTTTTATGTATTCGTGCCCAAACTTCTGGGTATGGGTCGTGAAACGAATGGACTGGACCTTCGTATCGTCCATCCAGATCTTGCCATGCCCAATCTAGTGCCCCAGGAATGCTATCTCTTCCTGTGTGCAGGGCTCTTCTTTCGCTTTATGAAGGGCTAGTTTTTCCTCAACACCTGGAAAATCGCATACAAATTCTCGATATGCTCCTCCATCGTGTTTGAGTACACGACGATGTCGTTTTGATAGACCACGATGATATGAAAGAGCTTGTTCATCAAAGTACAAAGAGTTGTATGAGCATTTGTTAGACCAAAAGGCATAACCAGAAATTCATATGCGCTATACCTCATGACGCAAGTCATCTTTGTAATGATTATTGTTCCTATTACGTATTTTAGTATACATGTACGTATTTAGACCCGTATTGCATGTCTCTCTGCTTGATTTATTTTGGCATTTCATTGATTGGTTTATCTTGACTTGGTTCGGCTTGGTTTTGCATGGTTCGGTTTTGCTTGATTTTATGTGAACCAAACCACTCCCACCTACCACCACCCTCTTCATTAAATATTCCACCAAATATTTCTCTCTCCACATTAACTTTCTTCTTCCCCACCATTACTTCTCCACCAACCTGAGAGTGGAAGGTTTAGGCAAGTGCACCTTGCTTCATGGAGGAATCCCACTTTTATTGTTCCATTGTCTTTCTCATGTGTTTCTAAACCACTTTAGTACTTAGCATTTTTTATTACCATGGTTAAATTCTCGTAAATCTAGCTTTGTGGTATTTTCAGTTTCCAGGAGTTTTGATCTATCAAACTTGCATATTCTTGCTAGTTGATGGTTCCTATTGTGGTTTGGAGGAGCATGGAGGCCATGGTATTTTCGTGGATATGTTCTCTGTGGGAGCCATTAATTGCACTCTGAGCAGCATGAGCATTTCTTAGCTCTGAGCCGCATGGCCACTTAATTGAATATTTATAAGATTGGCTGCCTAGGCTCAAGGCATAGCTGGCCACGTGTAAGTGTTTACTTGCTGGGCCGCATGACCATTTATTTGTTGGCTGCATGATCTTTTTAATTAATTGCATGCGTTAGCATTTAATTGTATGCATCTGGCCGCATGGCCCTTTAATAAATGCAAGCATCTGCATGCATTGCCGCATAGGGCCATTAAGCTACTTAATTGGCCGCATGGCATTATATATATTATATATTAATATTGGCTGCATGGCATTATATATATATTATATTATATATATTAATATTGGCCGCATGGCATTATATATATATTATATATATTAATATTGGCCGCATATGGCCTAGCATTATGGCCGCATGTCCTTTCAATAAATGGCATGCAAATACATGCAACTGTTGCATGCCTTTTAGCATTGCTTTTGGCCAACTAATGTAGGCCGCATATGGGCAATCTAAATTCTTGGCCGCATAAGGAAATTTTTGGCCGCATGTGGGAACCAAGTGGCCGCATGACCTGTTATTATATTGAATGCATTAGCATTCTGCATGCATTTAGCAAATGCATGGCCTATTATTAGTATTTAATGCATTGATGCCATTTAGTAATTAATGCATTCTTGCATCAGCATGCAGTAGAAAGCACGTTCAGCCGCATGCATATTTTAATGCATGTTCAGCCGCATGCAGTAGAAAGCATATTCAGCCGCATGCATATTTCAATGCATGTCCAGCCGCATGCATTAGCAGGCATGTCTAGCCGCATGCATTATTCAAAAATGCATTAGCTAAGAAAATGCATTAGCTAACAAAATACATTAGCAAGCATTAACAAAGGCATTAGCATTAATGCATCAGCACATGCATTATTATTCAAAAATGCATTAGCATCTAATGCATTATTTATTTGCATTATTATATGTAATGCATTATTTATTTGCATGCATGGCATTAGCATGGTTGGCCGCATGGAATATTCGTAAACCGCATAGGCCAATAGCTTTGCTGGCGTTAGCACTTGTGAGCCGCATATGGCCATTCCCAAGGCTGGCCGCATGGGAATAATTCCTAGCCACATGACCATTGGCCACTAATTAATTATGACCGCATGGCCATTGGCCATTAATTAATTGTGGCCGTATGGCCTTAGCATTGATTGTAGCCGTATGCACAATTAATATTAAATTTCTAAACGTATGCTGGTGCCCTATTAAATTTATGTATGTTCCCTGACACGATGGTGACCCGTTATGGTACACTTTTGACAAATAACATGACATGATAGTGGCCCGACGTGGTGCACCCCTGACAGTGAATATGACAAGATTGAATAGCCTAGACACCGTGGATGATTGTGTTCGTACAATTGAACCAAAAATGTTTGCATCATGTCTAGGACAGGGATCCCTGAGTACCACGGTCAGGGATACCTACTGTAAATGGCTAAGGCTAATAACTAGAATAATTCAGTAGTCATGAGAGATTTTCCCCAGCTACAGGCGATCCCGTTATCCTGACTACCATTGTTGGACTTGCAGCCTGCCGACGAGTAAGGCACAAGTCTGGATTCACTGATATATGGAAAAGGATGAGGCACCGCTTAATGAACCCAAGTCGCCTGGATAACCTGGATTAGCTGCAGGGCTTGTGGCTGGAGGAACATCTCACTGCATATTAAGGCTTGTGATAACCCTAGTTAGCTAATGTAGAAAGCCGTAGTTACTGATTGGCCGGGAGTGATTGTATGGTTTCAATGCTCGGCTATTGCAGGCTTGATCGCATGATTGTCACTTTAACAATAAAGATCAGGGGCTAAGTTCTGTTCAGGCGAAGGGTTACAACCCCGGTCCTTGTTTGGTTTAAGGGTTGTAACCTGGCTCCCGGAGCATTTTTGAGTCCCCTCTTCATTTATTGTCCTATTGCACCCCACGTCATGCTTGTAATATTTTACCTTACCAACAGAAATTGGAGACGGAGTTCTATTCAGGTGAAGGATTACAACCCCGGTCTTTGTTTGGTTTAAGGGTTGTGACCCGGGTACTTGAATGGTTCCCTCGTACTCCACTATGACTGTTGTTATCCTTTATTACCAAGCTCTTTTGTAACTGCTTTTTTAATATTTATTTCTGATGTGTTGGTTTTAGTTCTTAAGTGAAGCCTCCTTTGTGGCACTTGTTTCTTCTGGGATCTGATCCAGCTGGTTTTGTGTGGCCAGATTTTGGAGCAGCTTCAGAGGATCTACCGACCTTCCAGCCCGATGGTAACCACCAGGCGTAACCAGGGCAACGAGTGGGTTTATTTTTGCTCTTCCACTCTATTGTAAAAAAATTATTTTGAGGCGTTTAGCCGGCGAGCACCTGTTAGCTCGTATTGCATACCTTATTGTTGTCTGTCTACGGGCTGTAACATGATTGACAGATCCTAGGGTTGATCATGTATGACTAAACTCTTGCTAGTCCTCACATTTTATAACGACTAGCTTCATGATCAGCTGGATATGTAATGTTTGGGACGCCTTACTATTGTATATTTGGTGATCTTACATCTTATAACTTTACTTGCTTGCATTGAGATTGAGACAATTAGGCTTGTTATTGACCATAGGAGACTGTTGTATTGTAGTTAAACCCTCATATATCTAGACAGCCGCGACCGTATAGTGGGGTGGATTCCATTTTATTATACGTAGCTGGCTATATATGCCCCCGCTCTCCAGTATTCTGGTTCTGGGGCGTTACAGTCTTTGCCTTATCCCCTTCCACAATCTGGACTTAATAGTATCCCGAGTGCATATTAAGTGTGGAGAAGTATCGTGCACCCTCCAGTTGGTCGTACAAGTCTGCCACCAACAGGATGGAATATTTGTTCTTAACAGTCACCTTGTTTAGTGCACGATAGTCGATGAACAAACGAAGGCTTCGATTCTTCTTCTTCTGGAATAGCATCGGTGTATCGTACGGGGCCTTCGACGGTCTGATAAAATTTGTGTCGAGTCGCTCTTTTAGTTGCCTCTTCAACTTGTCGACTTCAGACGGGGCCATGCGGTAAGGAGCCATGGCGGGCGGCTTCGTGTCTGGCTCCAACTCGATGGCATGGTCTTCCTTCCTCAGCAAAGGTAACTTCTTTGGCAACTCCCTTGGCATGATGTCCCCAAACTCCAAAAGGACATCATCGACCTCAGGCGAAAGATCCCCCTATACTGGTACCTCCTCCGTCTTGAGCACCGCGAGGTAGGTCATATCTCCGTGTCGCATCCCTTTTCTTGAGTTGTATGACGGAGAAAGCCTTCTCCTTCGCAATCTCGCCTTGTGCAACAGTCACCATGCACAAGGAGCCCTCCTTCATGATCCCAATGACTTCCAGATGCGATATTGGAACCGCCTTTGTCGATGTGAGGAATTCCATTCCAACGATCATATTGATGTCGTCCAGTGATGCGGCTGCGAGAGTGGTGATACTTGTCCAGTCTCCTACTTGGATCTTGACCCCCTTGGCCACCCCAGCACGGGGTGAGCCTCTGAGTTGACCGCCTTCATCCTGCTCGAGTCTTTTTCAAGCACTAGACCCAAACGTTGGACCTTCACGTCCAAGATAAAGTTGTGATTCACCCATGTGTCGAATATCGCCCTCGTGTTGTGGTCGTTGATCTTCACGTCCATATACATCAGGTCCCAACTCGAGGCTTTGGCCACGACCGCTTGCTCTTTAAATCATTGAGTAGGCACAGGGCTCCCACGTGAGCCCCCATCCTAGGCTCCACGTCTTCGGGCTCCTCGCCTTAGACTGCATTCACCCTCTTGCCCTTGTTGTTGCAGTCGCGTGTGAAGTGGTCCCCTCCGCACTTGAAGCCTTCGATCTTTCGCTCCATTGGAGGCTTCGCAGGCTGCTTGTCCTTCGATGAGTCTCCTATTCCATTGTTCTTCTTGTCTCTCCCACCATTGAACTTGGTGGTGGTCTTTGCCTTGGGCTTGGGAATCGCTCCATTGATACTCTATCAGCTTTTTGGCCGCTGCAACGGCCGTGTTCAGATCTGAGACGCATTGCCTCTGCAAATCTTATGCTACACACGGTTGTAGACCGTCTAGGAAGAAGAACATGCAATCTTCTCCGCCCATACTCGAAATGGCAAGCATCATACGGGTGAACTCAGCCACATAGTCTTTGATTGACCTAGTGTGCTTGAGTTGTTGCAAGCTCTGCCTCGCCACATACTTCACGTTCTTCAAGTAGAAATGGGACTTGATCTCCTTTTTGAGATATTTCCAAGTTTCGATCGAGAAGAATTCCTTCTCTATTTTGATGCACATGCGGTGCCACCACAACGTAGCATCATCAGTAAAATAAAGGAATGCCATGTTTACCTTATTGGTCTCATCCTCGATGCGAACTGCCTTTAGGTACCGCTCGATGTTCCAAATAAAGTTATCCACTTCCTTCGCGTCTCATACGCTGTTGAAGGACATGGGTTCTGGATACTTCACTTTTTGGGCTGTCTCTCTCCTCAGGGTCGCACCACCAGTACTGGCCTTCTCGAGGATTGTCGCCTTGGTTTTTAGCTTCTCGCGCAGTTCGACAATCTCATCTTTGGTAGCCTTGTGTTCCTCCTTGAACTCGGCTTGCATCTTGTAGAGTTGCTACCGAAATAATGCCATAGCATGGGTGACGTCCGTCTCCAACCCATGGGCGAACTCCTCGTGAGACGTCTTATTTTGCTCCACTTGAAGGTTGATATCCGTCATGCCTTTCTCCAACATCTCCATACGGGATGCCAACTCACCAAGGGCACGTTCCATCGACGGCTCCTTGCTCTTGCCCTTCCTCGCGGATTTCGCCTTCGCCTTAGGCGATACGGATTGCTCCTCGTAGACAATCTCAAAGGATGATGACATCAGGACAATCAACCATTGCTCTGATACCACTTGTCACGGACTTAGTGTTTTTGGCTATACTTCGTCACGTGCGGCGCATTATCTTCCTTCTCGAAGTGCAAGCCTTCTTGAACCCGCTTAGCTAGAATGCTAAGGAAATTAAGAAGAGTGGAACAAATGATACTCATAAGGAATTCTTCTATTACTTGGCAAATGCTTACAAGTTTTGGTGGCGAGGAACAAATGAGGTCTCCCCCTTACTTATAGTGCCCATGGAGATTACATGGAAACTTCTAGAATCGGTATATTCTAGGAATTATTCTAGAGACTAGATAAGAACAAGGAGGATTCTAGTACATCAAGAAAGATTATGATACATCGAGAAGGGTCTTGAGTCTTCTAGAAGATTCTCGGGTCCTCTGGAAGATTATGAGGCCTTCTGGAAGGTTCTACCATCTTCTAGAACATTCTGGAAGCTTTCCGCATAACCTTGGTTCGTGGAAGGCTATGTAACTTTGTCTCGGACGGGGTATAACATTTTGAGCATTACACTCTACTCTATTAGTAGATCTAGAAACTTTACTTAAACAATGTTTAAAAGTAGTACTTGCATAATCAATATCAATCATTCTAATAATATATTTGGTTAACTCAGGTTTGTTACGAACATCAGAATAAATAAAGTTACTTAAATAAGATCATGAAGGACCGATGCTCATATGTGTCTATCTAGCTTGTAGTGTGTCGTCCCATAACAAGTATCATAGTGTCTTTTCAAAGTGCCCGTGGCATCATTTTTTTTTCCATTTAAATTTTTTTTTATATTTCTAATACTGTGCACCTTTAGCTATTGGTTTTTTATTTTTTGGATCTAAAACCGATGCATCCTCATTATCAGTGACATATATTTTCTCAAAATATTGCCAAGAAACCGATTTCTCCCTATTTACAGCATTAGTAGCCGTACTCCTAACTTCCGGAGGTGACATTTGTGTCGGTGTCACAAAATCAAGAATATGATTATTTTCAAATAAATCAGACAGTAAGCAAAATTTTGTTCTTAATAACCTCTATAAGGGTCGTTAGAACTAGCATCATCCATATTTAAAAAATTAATTTTTAAGAAAAAGAAGAGAGGAGAAAATTATTTATCTAACAAACAAAGAGAAAGAGAGAAAGAAAAATCCAAAACAAAAAAAATATTCTGTAAATTTAAAATTACTTGGAACATCAACTTGAGGGAAGAAATGTTAACTCTAAGAAATTTCGCAGAAGTAGAAGCCTCAAGAACGCTGCAGTTTTGCCTCGAGAAAGTTGCACTTTAAAACCTAGAATTTTTTACTTCAATCTTCAAAAATTGATAAGCTTGTATATTCTGTAAGAGATGAAAGAAATGTTTATGTATAATTTTCATAAATTTTAGGTATTTATTAAAAAATTGGTGCAAAATGACATATTATACCCTCAAAATATAGTTGTTTTAAGTGTAATTTTGGTCATTTTCAGCAAAATGATCAAAATGTCCTTAAACGGTCAAAAAACAGTCCTCAAAATGAAGGCATTTCGGTCTTTTGGGGATCCAACCATTCCCCCCCCAAAAAAATTAAAAATCGGTCAGATCGGGCCTAGTTCAGGCCTTAGACCGGGTCGGTCCTGTAATGTCCCGCTCCGCACGGTGCATTACGCTGAGACGTTGACTCAATGAGTCGCATTGACCGAATGAAATATATCGATACGAATCGATACGAGAGTTACGTTGTCCCGAGCAATGCATCGAACTAAGTCGATGTGAAGAGTTGCATTGTCCCAAAAGAATGCATCGAGTTGAATCGATGCGAAGCGCCGCATTGCCCCGAAGGATAAGTGCATTAAGTCGGCTCGAAGATTCTAAGAAATCGAATCGACCAAGGCGCAAGTCTGAATCGATGCAAGTATTGATTTTACTTGGTTTCATGTGCAGGCTATACGTTTTCGCTGAAATATTAGAGGTCGACATTTTGCCTTTTCAGTAAGGGGTCCGCGAAACCAATCGTCGCCTTGCGACGGACTGAGGCATTGGCACGGTAAGCCAAATCGGACGTATAATTCAATGAAGTACGAAGTGCTCGAATGGCTAAGTTAGGAGAGTTGGCCGTGCAACGAAGTTATGAAATCGAGCCGTATCGACTCGACGAAATGACAAGGCGTGTCAACTCAAGGTGGGAGGATTGACTCTTCTTTTTACTTCTTCGTGCCTAAGTAAGAATGTATCATTGTATGCTAAGTTAACCTATCGACGCCACGGGCGTGGTTCGATCGGAAGATAAATCATAGTGTGCGACGAACACTAGTTAGAATAATTGAAATAAAATGTGCATCAAATGCACGAGTCGCTATAGAACATCGGATATCGTAAAGGCGAGCGCCTCGGTGCACAAGCCGCAAGAACATGGGATAACTATATTCGGCGAGTGCCTTCGAGCACGAGCTATTTCGTGCCTTCACGCACGAGTTAGAAAGGCTAGCACATTGAAAGACAATAGGCTAGCACCCTAGCGTGCAAGCCCTGAGCATTGAACACTAAGTTATAGAACATGGAAATACGGCTTCGATGCGTGCACCAAGTGCACGACGCGAGGAAAAAGATGATAAATGTATCGAAACGTGCCTATGTGCACGAGATCATAAAAGATGGCTTTGTTGCGAAAGAATACAGTTGTGGCATGAATGTGACGGAACTGTCGGATATGATATGACGCCTCGAAAGGTGTTCGGGACCTTCGGATCGTTCGGTTGATGAACACTGAGTTGAGGCATGATGCCATTGAACATTGAAACGAAGTATGAAATGTAAGAACATAGAAAGTAAATGGAAGAAATATGAGATGATAAAGTCTGAGTCTCGGACTCAAAACTATGTTTGGTTGTTTGAATAATAGTTCGTTGCATGGTCGAATGGAATGGACTTGAGATAATTGAGATAATAGCCCGTGCACGGGTGTTCCCTCGAATGGTTAAGTGTCGGGGCGCCAGAACCGTTTGCCTAAGAGGGAGTGATCTTTGATAAACGCACATCCATAAGACGATTAGCGACCGCTTAGCAAGATATAAAAAGCCGTAAATGATGGTATGCAGTAGTAGATCTCCATAATTGGGACAACAACCCACTACGAGAGGCACGGGCTACCCAATTCGAGAAAGAAAAAAAAGAAAAAAAAAAGAAAGAAAAGAAAGAGAGAAAAGAAAAAGAGCTTTAGTCCATTCTGGCGCGGATACGCCAAGACCTTCATATAGTTAAGGAACGATGGATCGAAAGTACAGGCACATATGTGTCCCGTACACATAGATCCTGCTTAGAGAGCACTTATAACATGACAGTGAAGGAGTGGGGCGCATTCACCTTGCGTCAGTGCAAGGACGAGTGCGTCGACTTGGTAAGAAGTCGTGCCACGAAACAAACACGAGATTGCTTGCCTGCTTGCCTATTCAATTCGAATAACATACTTGCCATGATAACATGCTTTACGCTTTCAAATATGCCATGAAATCGACCCTAAGGAGAATATAGCAAGATCATAAGCTAAGTTGCATGATTGAACATGAATACTAAAATGTCGGTTTAGAAAGTTGGGCTTTTCGTCAGTACATGCGAGGACGAACGTACTGATCCCCCACCAGCTTTCATGCAGGGTGCAGGAAATGGATTGCTCGCGGCAAAGCTTCGCTTGATCGCACAAAGGCATGGAATACCGTCTCATTTGAAGCGTGTGATCGCATTGACGCTCGGACTTGCAACAAGATTGATGCGGCCGAGAAATAGAAGGTATGATGTATGGAACGGTGAAATACTTTATGGGTAAGCGAGAACCTGAGTGTTGTAGCCAATCTGGCATATATTGTTGGGCTATCGAAAGCCTTTGTAATCTCAGTTCGAATATCAATAAAGAGAATTGTTTCGTATACTCTGTTTTCCTTTCGTTGTTAATATCAACTCAAAGATAACCATTTGAGAACTTGTCATCTTGCCTTGCACGAGCGCAACTCCAGGCTCGTGCGGTATCACGTCCCCTGCGAGGACGATGATTCAGGTGATTTTGGGTCGGGGCGTGACAGGTCCGGACCGGCCCAACCGGGTTTACCAGATTTAACCGGCCCAGACCCGCGGAGTACTCGGACCGCGACGGTCCGGGTCGTTGACCGGGCTCGGGCCGGCCCAGACCGAGTTTGATCAGGCCGGGCCCAGGCCGAAAATCGGCCCGCCCGGCCCTACTAACACCATGAGTGCAAGCTCAATTCGAGGTTGTTTGTGGACTGGCCGCTATCGAGTTCCATTGAATTTTTTTTGTTCGAAGGGATGTTCAAACCAAGTTCAAACATAGGTTGTTCGACTCGATCTTCTTCACAAACGGACTCGAGCTCGGCTCGATTTCTTTTATTAGGACTTCCCATATTTATATTTATATATATATATATATATATATATATATATATATATATATATATATATATATATATATAGTATTACAATGTATCACTTCTCTCTATTCATTCTCAAATCTTAATAATTGTGTCCAGATGATGCTTTGTTGCACTAGAGTCTGATGATAAATTTATAACAAAAAAGTCTCTAAGACTTTAGAGAAATAGTGTGATAGTTTATACAACAGGTTTAATGGAGTTTTGGCTTGATCTTGGCTAGGACTCGGTTCGTTTTCGTATGAGCTTGCGAGATTGAGTCGAGCTCGATCCTTTCGAGTCTCTAATCGAACAGAGTTCAAAGGCCATTTTTAGGCTCGACCTTTAGCTCGGTTAAAATCAAACTCGTTCGATAGTTTAGTCGAACCAAGTTCGAACACTCTTTGTTCGAGTTTGTTCGTTCGATTCTAAGCCCTACTTCCAGGAGTCCTCTCTATCAATAGGGTTCTTGGACTGGATGTCACGACCCATTTCCAAATACATGAGTATGAATATACGAATAGGTCCAGCATACATCACAAAATCTATGGTAGTAGGATGTATATAATTTCATTATAACACAATATACTACTCCACAACAAGATAATCACAAGAACATATATTCAGTAGCATCATAAATCCACATCCATAGATTCTAAGATCACAAAATAGCAAGAGGACAAAAAAAATCTAAAGTCTCAAAAGAAATATATGAGTAAAATCCATCAACGAGTCAAATCCATAATACATATATCTCGAAACAATTATCAAAAATAAAATATAGCAAATAAATAACTAAAGTTAAGTAAGAGTGTCTAAAAGCATAAGGCAGAAGAATATGCTACTTCTAAGTCATCATAAGAAATTGGTACATCAGTAACATAAGTGTCACCGATATACTCACCAACATTGGGACACAGTCACACAGGTCGTCGTCTATAGCTTGTCATTTGATATCCAATTAGGATTGGAACAAGTACAAGTTCTAAGCTAAATAGATACCACTACAACATACAGAAAGTAATACGCTAAACATGGTAACTAGGTAACAAGGTAACATAAAAGTATGACACGGGACGAAGACATAAAGGAAATATAATTTATATGAAATTAAATTTTATAAAAGCGGAAGCTTTAAATAAAAAGTGAAAAAAATCAATTATTATAAATTTATCACAAATAATTTTAATAGAAAAAACAATAATAATTATGTGATTTCGAATGTCGTGTTAATAACAATAGAGACGGAGAAGGAGATAAGAGAGAGAGAGAGATCCACTTTAGGATCTTGGCATTGCACCATACGAACTCAAACTAGATTTCTTATTCTCAATTTTTTAAATCCATAATTCATGAACTTAAAGACTATTTATAGACTCTCAATACTTAAAAGAAGATAAAGTCAATCTCTAAGGCTTATCCCTATAATAACTTAAATCTTAACTGATAAAACAAAAAATAATCTCTATCTAAAATAACAAAAAAATGAAAGAAAGATAACAACAAACCTAAATTATGGTTTTCCATCATTTTTCTCAGTTTCGAAAATTCAACTCCAGGTGAATCATACAAGTGTGAAATTCGAGAATTATACTCCTAGTGATGTCCCCCAAATTTGTCATGGTGGAGGCCTCTGCTTCGACAAGGTAGTCATCTTATCATATACAACATCGATTATCGCACAAATTTGTTACAAAAAAATTTTGTGTAGACATTTTTGTATAGGTTTTACCTACCTACATATAAAATTATTCCAAAACCAGGGTTTAGCTCTAATAACAATTTGACGCAGGACAAATACATAAAGGAGATATGATTTATATGAAATTTGGGACTTATGAAAATTGGATGTAGAAGCTTTAAATGAAACTAGTACATGCACGTGCTTTGCACGTATAATAATATATAACAAGAACATTATCAATTATAATCAAATATCTCTTCTAACTCATGTGGTTAAGGTGGAAGATATTCTTCTTGTTTGGTTGAGTTCGATTCACCATGTTGAATATATATAACAATTTTAAAAAAATTCAACATTTGTTTACATGATTTATTTTTTTAAATAAAATGGCCCGTGATATAATGACCGTTTAAATGGCTCATTTTTGAGCCGTTTTGAAGCCTCATTATATAGTGGAAGATGAGAACAATTAACTACTATAAATTTATTAAAAAAAATTATAATAGAAATACAAAAATAATAATAATTAGGAATATCCGATTTGGTATACCGTGTTGATGGCATCAGAGAAAAAGATAGGATAGATTGATCCACTTTAGGACTTTTGATATCACCATACAAATTCAAAAAAGATTATTATCAAATTCTTCGATCCATAATTTATGAACTTATAAATTATTTATAGACTCTCAATAAATAAAAGAAGAAGTCAATCTCTAAAGATTTATCCCTATATAGATAATAACTTAAATACTAACTGTAAAACTGAAAAAATAATCTCTATCTAAAATAACCAGAAAAATAAAAAATAACAATAAATCTAAATTGTATTTTTTATTATCATAGTACATATGTCAAATGAGAATGCTATTGCACATACATTTAGTTGATAACATCACTATTCCATCCAACAGGAGGAATATGCAAATTTTGATTTTTTTTTTTTTATTTGTTTAGGTACAAAAGAACCATAATTGCTGGACCACTGTTATTAAATATATATTTACATGGATTATTAGAAGCATATCTAAAATTCATTTCTTTTAACAATCACAAGTAGCGTGCACATGAATTGCACGCACCTCATGGTGTTAGTTGGGCCGGTTCGGGCCGGACCAGTCCGGACCCAGTGTTGACCAAATTTGATCAGACCTGGGCCACGTCGGACTTAGCCCAGATGGAGAACTAGGCTGGGCCGGCCCGGATTAAAAATATATATATCTAAACCCAGTCCTGATCAATGGCGGACGGGCCGGGCTGAACTGGGCAGGGCCGGTTCAGGGTTGGACCGGTCCGGCCCAGTTTTCTTGAAAAAAAAACTCAAAAAAAATGAAAAAAATTAATATTTTTTAATAAAATTTAACAAATTTTCCTTAACAATTTTTTTCCATTAAATTTAAATATGCTATAACATTTACTACAAATTTGAGAAAATATAAGTTAACAAATTTTTATTAATATCAAGATAATTTAATGTACAAGTATTTTTTTCATAAAATTTGTAATAAAATGTACAAGTTGCAAACTAATATTTATTTTTGAAAAAATTGTAAAAAAATGTACAAGCATTTTTTGGTCGTCCTTCGTCCATCGTCGGTCTTTCCTCCAAGTTTATTGCTCAGCTTCTCTTTCAGTAGCGTCCTCCAAAGTAAGAGATCATGGCCCGGTCTTGGACGGGCCGGCTGAACCGGGCCTGGGCCGGTTCAGGGTTGGGTCCGAGCCGGCCGATTTTCCAAAAAAAATAAAAAATAAAATAAAATTATATATATATATATATATATATATATATATATATATATATATATATATATATATATATATATATATATATATATATAATTGTAAAATTGTAACACGCAAAATTTAAAGTCCAAATTTATTTGCATAATTTGAAAGTTAATAACACATAATTAATATATAAGATTTTATTAATGATTCATACCAATATTACTAGTACATAAATAATTAGTGACTCATACAAGATTACTAGATATTCATACAAATTTTCAGATATCTGCGTTGCTTCCCTGTATCATAGCTATGGTCCCATTTGATTCGTTCCCTACAATGCAAACATTCAACAAGAACTTTGGTGGAGTGTCTTCTTTATGTATTGTCACTTTCACGCTCATTGTAAACTCTGCTGAAATGATGCCAAATGTTTAAATTTGATTACAGCTCTTGATGCAGTGCAGGTTGCGGTTACTGATTTTGTGGTTGTTGTGATAGTTGATCGTTATCCATGATATTAAATAGCCTATTCACACTAGGTTGCTTGTAAATATATTGTAAAAGAAAAAAAAATTGGTGTGATTAATTTTGAAGCTTTATGGCCTATTTATAGGAACTTTGGATCCAAAACTACTCCTAATAGCCTCAAAGTATAGTTGTTATAAGAATATTTTTGGTAATTTTCAGCAAAATGACCAAAATGTCCTTAAAATGGTTAAAAAAAATAGCCCTCAAAATGAGGACATTTCGATCTTTGGGGGTTCAAACGTTCAAAAAAAAATTAAAAAACGGTCTGACCGGGCATGGACTCGACCTTAGACCGGGCCGACCAAACTGGGTTTAACCGACCCAGACCGGCGGTCAAACCAGGTCGGGCTACTGGTTCAAAATTATGAACCCAGCCCCGACCCGCGAATTACTCGGGCCGATCCGGTTCAGGTCGTTGACTGGGCTCGGGCCGACCCAGATTGGGTTTGACCGGGCCAGACCCTATCCGGAAACCGGGACGCCCGGTCCAAATAACACCATAACACGCATGTAAAAAAAATTGAAAATAAATTTAAATTAGAATTCATTATAAATAACGTTGTCTTATAGAATTGAACTCACTCCGATAAGGAGAATGCCTACATTTTAACCACATGAACTAAAGATGTTTGACTATAATTAGATAATATTACATAGTTAAATAATGGCTAAATTACAACTTGATATCCTCAACTATTACTGTTTTCAACTTGAAACCCTCAACTTTTATAGGTAATAACTTGATACCCTGAAAAAATTTTGGACCAAATTGTCCCGTCTCTTCTTCCCCCATCTCCCCCTCTCTTTCCGGCTGTGGGTGGTAGCGGACGGCGGACGTGGGGCAGGGCGCTGCGGCGCTCGGGGCAGGTAGGGGGGTGGACGCCAGAGGGGGCGGGATGACCGCCGGGGGAGGGGAGAGGGTGGGGAAAGTAGCAGCGACGGGGGGGGTTGGAAGGAGAGGGGGAGGAGAAAGTAGCACCAGGGGGAAAGTAGCACCAGGGGGAGGGGGGTAGTTTAGGAATAAAAATAATTTGGGATTTCAAGTTAGTAATATAAGTTGATATAGGATATTCAATTAGTACTTGTAAAAGTTGAGGGTATTGAGTTAAAAAACATCTATATCTATATAATGGCAAAATAGTTGAAACAAATTACAAAAATGCCATTTTTCCGCCTAAACTATGCCACAATAAAATATTCATTCAAACAATAATAAAGTACAAAAAAAATTATACAATGATTAAACAGCTGCCAGCAACATTAAATTGTGATACATTAACCTTCAGTCATGTACAAAATTATTCAAAAAAAAAACTTTTCCCAAGAACATTCTTTCTCAACAATTAAACAACTTCCAGCCACTTTAAATACAACCAAAAAAAATCATAAATGTACCAGATTCGTTATCAATAGCCGTGCCATAATCTAAACATTAGCTTTCACTTTGGCAAGTTCAGAAGCTTCCACATGTCATTTGCAACCCTTAGGTTTCTGTGCAAGATTTTGACAAAATGTAAGCCAGCAAATGAGACCTAATTTTTGGTTCCAGAACTAAATGTGACACTTTCAATAATAAAATCGACACCAATTTTAATATTTTGCTTCAAGATAAATGTGACAAACACATATCTCCATCAACCAAGAAAACTGTTGGTTTCCCAACATACATTACATTAATAATGTTGTGTTCATACTGTCTATAAATACAATGAAGAATGGATTCCATCCTCACTCTTCAACTTTCAGAGAAAAAAGAAAAAATTCTTCATCAATGGCTCCTTTCTTCTCACTAATTCGTGAGGTCAGTCCATCCAAAACACTTTGGAATTTGAAGGTTCGACTCATTCGTATATATGATGTACCCGGATACGGAGGGAAAGGTCAACCATTCAGTCTCGAATGTGTATTTCACGATACTGAGGTAATTTTATTTAACCTCAGTATATTACATTCTGTAATTCTGTTTAAGTTAGATATAATCCAAAAAAATTGGTGATGTACAATAATAGAATAAACTAATATTACATTGAACTGTTGTAATAATTCAATGCTTCCATATGGTTACAAAAAATTTAATATTTAGAGTGAGATGTACGTTAATATAAGGAAAAGTTTTTCATATTCTATCAATATCAAACCTTCTAAATTACTTGTGTAATTTTATATATAGAATATATGTTTGTATTAGTACAAATTCGAATCAAAGTACAAATGACACCTAATTAACAGCATAAAAAATAATAACAAAAAAAAACACAAATGACAGTAACATAAAACGTTAAAACGATAGCAAAAAAAACACAAATGCCAGTAACATAAAACGATACTGAGGTAATTTTATTTAACCTCAGTATATTACATTCTGTAATTCTGTTTAAGTATAATATAATCCAAAAAAAATTGGTGATGTACAATAATAGAATAAACTACTATTACTCATGTTAAAGACTTGATAGACTCAGATTTAGAATAACCAACCAATGGCTGCAACGAATACCCCGCCAATGGCTGCCAAATCATCATTGCCGATGGACCAATGGCTGCAACGAATGCCCCGCCAATGTTAAAAACACAAATGCCAGTGAAAAAGAGCATCTTTTACAATAGCAGTTCACACGGTCACATAGCCACACATGACTCATGATTAAGACTTGAGAGACTCAAATTTAGAATGACCAGCAATGGCTAAAACGATTAACCCGCCAATTGCTGCCAAATCATCATTGCCTATGGGCCAATGGTTGCAACTAATGTCCCGCCAATGGTTTTGACGATAGCCGAACGAAGATAATTGTATGATGATGGTAACTTATAGTGACCTCCTTACTTTCATTTGTACCAACTGAAAAAGTGGCTGAAATTAAAGTTAAATATCAAAACAACATTCAGATATAAATATAGCCTCAGTTGCTACTATCGACTATTAAATATCAAAACAACATTCAGTTATATAATTAAAATTTTATATAGTATAACAAAATATCCATAAATGTACTTACAGCCTAGAAAAGAATTAAGAAAATAGGAGGATGTTGATTTAATACTGTTTTATATATTAACAGATTCCAATGATTTCACAAATTAACAGATTCCACAAACAAATTTAATGGCAGTATATCATGAATAATAAAAATAATACCAATGATTTCATAATTAAAGATAATGGCAGTATTTCAATAATAATAAAATTAGCTGAATACTTGAATAAATTATATGCATAAATATTTAAAAATTAACAGATTCCACAAAAAAATTTAATGGCAGTATATCATGAATAATAAAAATAATACCAATGATTTCATAATTAAAGATAATGGCAGTATTTCAATAATAATAAAATTAGCTGAATACTTGAATAAATTATATGCATAAATATTTGTGTACTGAAATTATTTTTTCCTTTGCAGGGCGATCGAATTTATGCAAGTATTAAGAAAGATTTAATCCCCAACTTTCAACCATTGCTGAATGAGAGAAGACTCTATGTTGTTCGTTGTTTTGTTGTTACAAATAACAACATGAAATATAAAACAACCGCAAACAAATACAAGATATTATTCTTGGCAAAAACGAAAGTTGTTGAAATATTTGATGAGAAATTTCCTTCTTTTATTTTTAGTTTTCACAAGTTTTCTGATCTTACAAGTGAGGCCTTTAGATGGTAACAAACTTATTGGTAAATACATGGTTAAATTATTTTTGTGTTTACAAATATGAAATTATTTTATTTCATCAATTTTATTGTTATTTGTAAATAGCATTAATTTCAGATATTATTGGACGAGTTGTTACATTAGTTCCTCCCCAACAAAGGAATTTGAAAGATGGACCAACACGACTTATGGATATTACTCTCGAGGACAATGAGTAATAATTTAAATTTTTGATTATTCAATTTTTTAATATTTTCCATATAATTAAAATAATTTAATTTCCTTTGTATTATTAGGAAACATCGTCTGCCATGTACTTTGTGGGGTAATTTGGTTGATGATATGGTTTCGTACGTTAATAATGGAAGAAATGAGCCTGTTGTAGTAATACTACAAATGTTTCGTAACCAATTATATAGTGGTGATAATTATTTCTTATATATTGTATTTTATTTTCATTCTACAATATAATTAAATAATTTAATATATGTTTAAATTGTATTGTTTTTCGATTAGGACAAGTTACACCATCCAACACGTTCTATGTGTCAAGGTTGATATTTGGTGTTGACATTCCTGAGATTGAAAATTTTAAATCAAGGTAAGTAAAACATATCGATACTATAATTAATTGTTAATTGTTAATATTTTAGTTAGTATTCAGAATTAAATTAATAAATCTTCGTCTACTTTATGAAGGATTGTTGAAGAAAGTAGTGAATCAATCACTATAAGTACAGTTTCACTAAATTCTACAAATTTGGTTGAAAATGAATTATCAAGTGGCCAAGCTATAGTTAGGACCATTGAGAAATTGAGAGATAACCATGAGGTATATATTTCTTTCAGTTACAATTTATAATTATATTATATTACATAATTTACCTTATTCAGAATATTAATCTAAATTTTTTATTATTGATTATCAGATTGGAAGCTTTTGGGTTTATGCTGAAATTGTTGAAGTTGTATTAAAGAATGCTTGGTGGTATTTTTCGTGTAACAAATGTCCAAAAAATAGATAAATGTGGCGATTTATTTTACTGTGATAGATGTGACAAATTTGAAAAAGATGTTAACATCAGGTATTAACCTACAATAATTTTAAACCTAATTACTATTCTTCTTGATTATTTGAATACAATTTTCTATAACATGTACAAAATTAATGTTCGTGTCATTGACACAACCGGAGAAATAGAGTTACTATTATGGGACAAAGAATGCGTTCAGCTTATTGGAAAAAAAGACTTTGGATTTAAAAAAGAAGACGTCGGAGGTACATTTGCAAGTAAGATCTAAGCATATAAAATAATTTTTGTACTATACTTAAATTTGTTATAATTATTAAAAATTTGTTTCTCTTTTTTAAAATTGTAGGAATCAGAAAATGATAAGAAAATTCCTGAGGAAATACAAAATTTAGTTGGCTTAAGAATTTTCTTCAAAATTCAAGTAAGATCTGAACAAGTACGTAATTATACTGGATCATTTACGGTATTAAAGTTGACTACCGATGAAGGACTAATTTCACTATATTCTAAAAATTTTAAAGATAATCAGGTATGTGTTAATATTTTGGTAATTTGAAATTGCTTTTACTATTTTTTAAAACTTCTATTGAAAATAATTTTTTTTTACAGGAATCTGATTTTTTTTTTCAAATTTGTTGAAGGAGGATAATGATGTCGAAATAGTAAACAAGTTTTCCTTCAATTATTCATTTTCTTTTCATTTACAACACATTTTAATTGTATTGTCATATAAATGAATAGTTTGGATCGTGTGGAGAGATGATTTCAACACCAATTGTTAAATATTCACAAGAGATTGAGTTGGTAGAAACTCTTGAAGATTCCGGATTGAAGAGGTCCTTGGTTGATGCATACTCAACAACAGCAGGATCAAAGAAGATGAAGGTTGATATAAAGAAAGAGAAGGAATGAAGATTTATCTTATTTTGATCCTTAGTGCTTTTAATTTCAGCCAGCTTAAAAGAACTCTTTGTTCAATATATTGACGTACTTGAATATTATCTTAGTTTGTATTTTAATGCTTTCAAGTTCAGCCAGCTCTTAAAAGAATATTTTGTTAGAGCTTACTTAGTTAATTGAACTTATGTTATTCTCAATGGAACTTTCATTTGTGTTAAATATGTATTTGAAGAAAGTATATATAAACCTTTTTTTGTGCTATTAGATAATCTAATTTAATACAAACAATGAAACATTATTAACAATAAGAAGAAGGTTGATATGAAAAAAATATAAGGAATGACATTTTTCACTCAATATAAGTAGATTACTCATGCAAATAAGATGATATTAACATCTTTGTTAGATTAAATGTCGTACATCAAATAATGTTGAACAAACTCCATGCGAACATGTAGATTAATTTTCTACAAATTTATATATATAAAAAAGAGCTGGACATACTAAATATACATTGTCGGACATGGAATCTCATTGATATCGAATAAAAACGTGATTGTTAGAGATAACTAAATTAAAAGGTTTAATACAACACAATAAATGTGATATTCATATTAATTTATTTTCCACAAATTTTCAGTTCATAATATTACATTTACAACAAATATTGACATTAAACTTACTTAAGGTAAATAAATATTAGTAATAATATTATAAGGAATGACATTTTTTACTCATTATAAGTTGATTATAAGTTGATTACTCTTGTAAATAAGATGATATTAACATCTTTGGTAGACTAAATGTCGTACATAAGGAATAACATCTTTGGTAGATTACTCATCAAATAATGTTGAACAAACCCTTTCAAGTTCATAATATTATCTTAGTTTGATCCTTAGTGCTTTTAATTTCAGCCGTTGCCGTACATTAATGTTAATTGAACTTATGTTATTCTCATTAAAATACAAACTAAGATAATTTATTTCTCAAAACTTCCAGTTCATAATATTACATTTAAAACAAATATTGACATTAAACTTACTTAAAGTGTACAAATATTAATAATAATATTACAAAGTTTGTGTCTGCAGTTAATGTGTCAATGTACAACATTATTTTAAAATGTAGAACCATATAAATAATTATAGCCCAAATTTTTTTTATGTAAGCCCAAAAAATATATAAAAGTAAGACAGCCATATTTACGTATGATGCCACACAACTAAATAATACAAGTTAAAATAATATGGCATATAATTTAAAATGTCTTATAAAAGTAAATCTCCTTAATCAAATCAAAAAAGGTAATTTCGAAACTAAATGTTTATACAAAAAAAGGTCCTACAACTAATATCATACCAGATATTGGAATTCCAACTTCTACTTTTTGCTATCTTGAAAAAAAAAATCCTCAATTTTAAAACATGTATAGATCGGAAATCGGAATTGTAGAATGTTTATATTAAATATGATGTCATTAAAGCTGTTTTTGGAAATCTAAAATGAATTTGTTCACACATCATTAGAACTTTCAAAAAAAATGCTATATTTTAAAACATGTATACATTGGAAATCGGTTTTGTAGAATATTTATATTAAATATGATGCCATTAAAGCTGTTTTTTGAAATCTAAAATTAAGTTGTCCATACATCATTAGAACCTTCAAGAAAAAGTGCTTAGCAACAAACTGTTGGTTTTCCTTACTTTTGTCTTCCCAATACAAAATAATCATTAATTCACAACCTGCATATTGGGCTTACAATATAAGAATGGGGTTTCAATTTTATTATTTTAAAATCCCCAAAAAAGAATATCAAAATCAAGGAACTAATACATAATAAAGAAGAACGTTATTAGGAATCTGACAAAGAGTACAATACTTATAAATTCATACATTATTTTTAGATTACATGTCGTATAATAAATAATGTTGTACAAACTTGTGTTTAACAGCCATATTACGAATTTTTATCCATGCAAACATATAACATAACTTACTGAAGTAAATATATAGTGTTGAGCTGGCCATACTAAATATACATTGTCCAGCATGGAATATCATTGATATCGAATATAAACGTGAATGTTATAAATAACTTAATTAAAAGGTTTAATACAACACAATATATGTGATACGCATAATTTATTTCCCACAAACTTCCAATTCAACACTTATAAATTTATTCCATTTTCAACAAATATTGACAATAAACTTACTTAAAGTATATTATTATTGATAATAATATTATAAAGTTCAATTCTGCAATTAATGTGTCATTGTTACAACATTATTTTAAAATGTAGGGCTATTGAAATAATTTTGTATCCCAAGTTTTCTTTATGTAAGCCCTAAAAATATATAAAAGTAAGACAGCCATATTAAATTATGGTGCCTAACAAAACAAGTTTTAAGTTAAAATAAAATGGCAAATTATTTTAAGTTATGTAAACATTGGAAATCATTTTTGTATAATATTTATATTAAATATGATGCAATTAAAGCTGTTGTTGGAAATCTAAAATGAAGTTATCCATACATCATTATAACCTTCAAAAAAAGTGTTTAACAGCAAAAACTGTTGGCATTCCTTTCTTTTGTCCTCCCAATACAAAATAATCATTAATTGAATGCCTATATATTGGGCTTACAATATAAGAATGAGGCTTCAATTTTGTCATTTCCAAATCCCAACAAAAATATAACAAGGAAGGAACTATTACAAAGAAAAAAAAATTGAGAATGAGAAAGCTGACAAGGAGTACAACACTTAACAAGCGACCGAAACTTACAAACGATAGAGGAGGTAATAGTTCCATCTAATTTCTGTAGTCTTTTAAGTTATTTTAATTACTTCTAATAGTGCAGCATATTTTTATCACTAATATACATTGTAAACATCAGATTATCTATATGCTTGAGCTGAAAATTACCATTTAACAATCATAAAAAATATATTATAACTATTTATATATAAGTCGTGCATGTTGAATATCTGATTTACTGTAAAATTCCAAACATCCATAGATTAATAATTTATATGATCATGCAGTATATATACATCCATTTCAAAGATGTATAATCTAATATTAGGTAAAAATTGAAGTGCTATTTAGTGTACAAAATGATTAAATAAATGTAAAAAAATTACTGTACAAGCATTATTTTACAACATGTATATATTCGCATTATTTTTAAAGATTTAGTGTACAAGCATTATTTTACTAAATCATTTGAATGATATAAAATAACATTAAATTAGAAGCATTTTTTTACCCAACATTTGAGAAATTACTAAATAACATTAAATATGACATATAGTGATCAATTTTGGACTGAATCTAAAATCACTAAATTATTACAATTTAGTTAAGAAAATATTCAAACATGTCTTCATAGATAATTTAAATAATATTTAGTCCAAAAAGTTTACTTGCAGGGTTATATATTTTCATGAATTTATTCCAAATGCATTTATATGTATTTGTTTTTAGTTATATAATTGTATCTTTGTATGATTATGTGCAAAAATATACAAGCTTGTGCATATACCTTCATGTTGTAGCGAACCATTTCGAAGTAGTTCATTGACAGATTTGATGGCAACAAATACCTGCAAATATAATTCAACAATAAATTTAGAATATATATATATATATATATATATATATATATATATATATATATATATATATATATATATATATATATATATATATTGTGTGCTGAAAACAATTTTACCTATAATAAAATTCTTCTTCAATTATATGCATATAACTTACCCATCCTTTCATGAATCACCTAAATAAACTTTCAATACATATATATCTAGAACGTTTTTCATTATTCTATAAAAAAATCGAACAAAAAACACTAAGAAAAACATACAATACCCAGATTTGTATCTATGTCTGTCTTGAATCACTGTAAAAAATCCGAAATAAATAGATGTTTATGATTGCGTAAAAATCACGAAAAATAAATTATGAAAAAACCCGAAAAAATCAGTAAAAATCATGAAAAAGAAAAAAAAATTGTTGAAATACCCAAATCTTTAAATATATGTTTAGATCAATAACATACACAGTTTATTCATTAAATAGAGAACAATAAAATTAGGAAAAAACCTCACAAATTAAACTAAATTCGTAGATCCAGAACATAAAATGATGATTCACCAAAAGTAAACCTTTTAATTGCATTTTCCATGCGTGTTACGTCAAACACAGCTCCATTAAAAAACTGAAGAAAGAACAAGAACATCAAATACTGAAAAAGTTGCCAAAACAACATTTTCCAAAACAAATAAACGAGATTATATAATCAAAGAAAAACCCAAATAGAACTTTTGACCATTTCCAGAGCATAGGAATGGAAAGAGAAAAAGAAAGCAAGAAATGAATCTACTCTAATACCGGAATCATGTCCCCTCCCCCAATACCGGAATCAGTGGGCTCCTAAAACCGTGGGCTCCTAAAACCGGAATCAGGTCCCCTCCCCAATACCGGAATCAGTGGGCTCCTAAAACCGTGGGCTCCTAAAACCGTGCGCTAAACTAAGGTTTATATATATAAATTACTATTTTTCAAAAACAAAAGAATATTTCTTAAAGCCATCATATTTGGATCAAAATTACTAAAGATTAAATTTAAAATAAATATTAACAAACAAACAAATTCATCGAAAAAAATCCAGACCATCCAATTAAATTTGATGTGTGCTAAATTAATGTTTGCCTATATAGATTACTACATTTGCAAAACAACAAACAAAAATTTAAAATAACATTTTTTGATAAAAATAAGTTTTTTTATTTGTCAATTGTATGTGCACCAAATTAAGGTTTTCCCATATAATGATAAAAAAATTCTTTATTTTTAAATTTAATGGCGCTAAATTAAGGTTTGCTACTAATAAATTATCTTTTTTAGAACAAAACTAATTGTATGTTAATGGTAAATTGGTAGAAATTAAATTTGAAAACAATAGAAGACATATAAATAATTTATGGAAAAATTATTTTTATTAATATGGAAATATATATAATATATATATATATATATTTAATATATTATATATATATATAATATATAGATATATAATATATATATAATAATTTTATTATTTTACGTTTAAATTTTTATTAAATTTAACTTAATCATTCTTTATTTTGTAGAAAATATAGATATGGATTTAGATGAATGTACGCCTCCATCAAGCCACAAAAAATTTCGCATATATTTTGTGGGAACGAT